>JAQFZH010001915.1:0-18715 GCA_034695485.1 Entomobrya nivalis
TTTTAGTCGACCTTTAGCAGTCGAACGTGCATACTGTTGAACTTTTTTAGTCGACTCGAAACAAATATACTTAGTACAGATGAGAGTGTTGGGTTGTGTTTAGTTAGATTGGATTCGGTTTAGTACTGATGGGAGTGTTGGGTTGGGTTTATTTTGGTAAGGTTAGGTTTGGTTTAGTACTGATGGAAATGTTGGGTTGTGTTAAATTAGGTTTGAATTAGTACTGATGGAAATGTTGGGTTGTGTTAAATTAGGTTTGAATTAGTACTGATGGGAGTGTTGGGTTGTGTTTATATAGGTTAGGTTAGGTTCGGTTTAGTATTGATGGAAGTGTTGGGTTGTGTTAAGTTACATAGATTAAGTTAGGTTTAGTACTGATGGGAGTGTTGGGTTTTGTTTAGTCAAGTTAGGTTTGGTTTACTGATGGGAGTGTTGGGTTGTGTTTCGTTAGGTTATGCTAGGCTTGCTTTATTAATGATGGGAATATTGGATTGTGTTTAGTTAGGTTAGGCTAGGTTCAGTTTAATACTAATGAAAGTGTTGGGTTGTGTTTAGTGAAGTTAGGTTCAATTAGGCTTAATACTGCCGTAGAAATAAAATTCGACTATTTCCGACTAAATTCGATTAATAAAAGTCTACAAAATGAATGTCGAATAAATTGAATTCTTCTAAAAAATTCCACTAAATCGATTTCGTTACTAAAATTTCGACAATAATTTTAAGGTCGACTAACAAATTTCTACAAATAAAATTCTTCTAATATGGCTATGCACTAAAACCTTTTTGACTCTATTATACCGACCCGTGTCAAATATGGTGGACGAAACAGATTCTGAAATAAAATCAGTGCTTATCTTAAGAGTAAACCACTGTTGGATGGATGGCTACTCAAAAGCAAATTTTTGCGCAAATTGTCCTCGAAACCTTGGAAAATGCTGGGCGGGGAAAAGCTGGAATTAAAGAAGATCACTTTCGATTTTGTTCAAATTTCTAAATTTTTGCTTTCGTTTTTCGGAGGACCTTTCCAATTTCTAAAAATGTTTGTATTTCCAAGAGATGATCATCAATTTGTTAGAAACACATACAAGTCCGATTTTGAAGAAACGTACAATTCTCAGTGTACACCAGCCATTGATAAAAATCGATTGAAATCCGTTAAAGATGCTTATCGAGTTACAATGACTACCTTAATTACAACCTTATTTGGCAGGCTGGCAGTACTGAAACATATGCGAAGGGCTGGGATAAAGGGTTGCAGTACAATACATGGTTTCCTCAGCCTTCCTTTTCCACGACACGGAAATATTTTAACCAACCATTCGTCTCTTGTAACGATTCCAGGCAAGGTTAACGGAGCTGCTACATCGAAAACGTTGAAGTTTGTGGAAAGAGAATTTCAAAGCTTAAGAAACTCTGTAAAACCACTTGTAGTTTTCTATACAAATAAATTGGTTGCACGGCTACCTCTCTGGGAACGACTCAACACAAAATTTATTACGCCAACTACTTTCGTCTTAACTAATTTTCCGGCACCAACAGAGCCCAGTGATATTTTCGGCTGCATGGCGAGGTATATCAGTTTAGGAGGAAAACCGTCGCAAGGAATATGTAAGATTTTTTACAAAAAAATCGATTCTAAGTTGGAGTTAAATTAACACGAATGTATTGGTTTTTTAGCATTCATTGGTGGTTCTTTTAGTTTAGCTGATTCGTTTTAGCTAAACATTGGAGGTCCCATCTGTAATCTTCCAAACCAAAAGGATGCTGATGAGTTGTCTGAATCAATTTTAGATACACTAGCCCACCTAGAAGCGGGAATTCCAAGCTTTAAGTAATTAGGATGCAAATTTTATTAGAGTGTAAACGGTGTTCATTTTCTTATATGTACTTGAATTTTGAAGACTATATGATTGCAAACTTATTTTTAAAAATGAGGTAGCATATTAAACAAGTTAAATAATCTTTTTTTAAATTATAATCATATCGTACCAGTTTTTCCAATAAACATTAATATTTGCATTAAATACAAATGTTTTTTTTGTACGATGATAAATTTTATTATAATCGATAGTACAATTTTATTATAATTGATAGTACAAGAGATGACAAGATATGTCCCGTCGGATTCACCATGTAATAGAGAGGATGGGGTAAAAGAAGAAAGTGGGAAGCAAAGTGCGTTGTCAGTTGCAGCCGTGCGGTCTGGTAGGGATTTGCGAGCCAAGAAAGCAGTACAGTCGAAAAGAAGCTGGCGTGAGAAGAGGAAGTGTGCTCCTCGTCGTGCGGAAGAATCAGACGTGTGATTTTTGTTTATTGTAAAGTTGAAAGTAATAACTTTGATAGTTAATAAAGATTTAAAAATATAACCATTCTCGCTACTAATCGCGTAGCATTGTACTAATCGCGTAGCATTGTACTAATCGCGTAGCATTGTACTAATCGCGTACATTTATTTAACTGTATAATTTTCTATATTTTTGATAAATACTGTCCACCTTGATTACTGAGCACCAGTCAGTTAGGCGCATAGGCAGTAATCATTTTTACTCTACCACTGAGCATGTCGCAGAGACAAGATAATTACATCAATAACTTAATGGGTGTGGAACCAAAGATATTAATATTGATACAAAAGGGTGGTTTCTCGCTATTAGGGACGTATTTTTTTAAAGCTTCAATCTTTAAAAATTTAATAGTGTTTGTACTAAGGCAGGATAATCATTACAATGAACTTAATGGTAATATAAATATGACAAATTATTTTTTACCATATTTGACTAGCTGATGTTTCAAATCTTTCTAATTTAACTTATTAGGTGATGTACATGTTTGACAACTAGATTGATTGATTTTGGTTTGTTAATGTTAAGTCTTTAATCAGCGCTTGTTCAAATTTTTAAAAACTTTCAAATTTAACAGGAAATTTTAAAAGACCCAACCCAAATAAGATGGAAGCTGGTTCAGCTATTTTGAATGGGTTTAAACCGTTGGTGATCCTTGGTCAGTTTTTGGAGTTTTCAATAAAAGTATTTGCGTGTCAGAGTTTGAAACAAGTAAAACATAAGAACAATACAATAATTTACAATACAATTTATGATCTTTGTTTTACATACGAAAAACTGTAAATTTAATACTTTCTAAAAAAAATTATACTTGAAAGTCATGTACTCCGCAAAATTTACTGCGGACTCATGGGACCATATTACCTCGCAAATCTGAGTAAAAGTACAATCGCAGTATACACAAATGCTATAAATCCATCAACAAAACCACTAAGTTCCATACATTTGACATTAAGGTACCACTACATCCATGACTATTTTTTTTGTATGTTTGCTTAAATTACAATAGTAAATTGTTAGAAACACTTGTTCACACTTATTAGAGTCGTTAAAAATGATTAAATGTTTGAAGTAGAATCCAAATTTTTGAACATTCTTCTCCATATTTCTTTATGTCTGCTTTCTAAATATATCTAAAGGAACACACTCTGTTTTTTATTGACATTTTTATGAGTGTTTATCAAAAAAAACTTAAGTGCATATAATAATGTATAATATATTTGGTCATGGCCCGTGTTTAAAATCTATACAGTGTCCGTGAAGTCCTACCAAAAATAAATAATATTGACATTATTGAATTTTAATACAAACCTGGGTGTAAATATATTACTCCTGTAAAATAGAAATATAAGAGCTAAATATATACTTTGCTTACTAAGCTTTTTGTATAGTTTTATGATAACATATAAATTTGAACATTAGTATTACAGCAAGGAACTTTTTTTTACTGTATGGAGTCAATTTTTACACCAATACAAGTGTTATAGGATTTACATGAAATTGTGAGTTATTTCTGATTTCCTTAATGGTTAAATCAACATTACAGGTATAACAGCAAAACACTGTTCTTGTTTTGAAGAAATTGAAACCGATCGGTTCTACGTTGTCGTATTAGGTGGTTATGAGGCATAACACTTGAAATTGAAGTATTGAATTGTTATTTAAAAGAAGCTATTATATTTATGCGCGTTGTTTGGCATAAGTGTTTTGACACTTCAATTATTTTCATTGCATGAAAACGGCCTATTTCTTTTTTGTATTCTTGTACAAATTTCAAGGAGTAGTTATCACACAAATTGATACGCCAAACCCAACTCTGAACTCGAAACATTTTACAAATTTTGTTTTCTCAATAATTTCTCTGCATATATAATAACGAGTCAAATATATTGAATTTCTTTATTTGCACAATAACACATACTTGAATAATAAAATAAATAACGATTATGACATTGCCAATATTTTATCTAAGTTCATCCGTTATTCGTCTCCGTCGAATGTTGGGTAAAGCGTAGTTTCTTTAAATGCAATGACATAATTGAAAGCATTTTTTGTAAAGACTTTTTAGTAAAAAAATCAAGAATATATTTTATATTTCGTACTGTAAATACACAAACAACTAGGAAGATTAGATTTATTTTGCAAGATTTTGTATGTATATTCCCGTTTTTATGTATTTTGGATTCTTTTCAGTACATTCAAGCTTTTCACCGGATATTTCAAAAGTGCACAGTTGCACATGGCTTGAATTATGAAAGACCAAATTTCAACTTTGTCAGTGTTATTCAAACCAGCAAACATTTATTAATTGAATCAGTGTTTAAAGTCGTTAAACATCAAACAGCTTGTATAATTCAAGTGTTACATGAAGCCAACGCTATCACCACGGAGGGCAATTCAGGAATATACAACTTCACCCAATTTGTGTTTAAGGAGGATTTTCAAGACAGAAAAAAACGTAGGATTATTTATCCGAAATATGTGATTGGTTTCCTGTCAGACATCTGTCATAACAAATTTCTCCCACAATTTGTTATTCTTCCAGATTGGCTACAATCGTCGATTCTGCTTGTGTTTAGCCCAAAAGAACCTCATTCGTTTTACATTGGTTGTTTTGTATGTTCAAAATATCATCTTAAACAGATATCTTCGTTATACACACAAATGAATGAATTACAAAGAACAGCCATTCTCTTAAGGTACAAATATCACAAAACGATTTTAGAAAATCACGAAATCATTTCAACAAAATTGCATTTAAATATAAATAATTTTGGAAGTCCAAAATCCAATGATTGGAATAATTTAGATTTTAAACACTGTCCGAGATCACATGTGTATAATAAGTTCAAATTCTCATTTCTTAAGTCAGCCAGTGAGCAAAATTGTGTTTTACTTGAATACCAAAACCATCGAAATTGTACGTCGTTAGAGTGCAATTATTACTTCAGTAATCAAGTAATTTACCAAGAGGTCATGTCTTGGAGTATTCCATTGCAACCTCCAATTCGGGTACTTTCTTCTGGTGTCCAGTTTTCTGAAATACGTTTCAGCATCGTTATGGAACCCAACTTCCTTCATTTTAATTATTCTGCATTATTTGGTCCTTTTTTATGGGAAGTTTGGATTTTACTTTGTTTATGTATAATTTTTCTTTCAATATTTTTGAATCATTTGGGTTTAAGCTACCGCAACATGATATTCTGGCTTGTAGCTACGCTATTGGAACAGGCACATGAGCTTCAAACTCGAAGTAACATTAAGTCAGGAATTGTTATTTTGATTTGGCTACACATTGGCTTTATTTTACGCCAATTTTACACATCCACAATGTTTTCTCACATTACCAAAAATCAATTTCCCACTGATATTCCGGAAACATGGAAGGAAATCTATGAGTCAACAGTACCCGTTTACACGGGAAGATATTTAGCAAATGATCTGAGTTTTCAGTACCGAGCATTGGATGCGAATGAATCACTGCTATCGGCGGACCAAAAGCTATTTAATGGAACTAAAGTTATTAAAATAAATGCAAACACTTTAATCAAAACTATTCAACAAAAGAACAAAATCACAAGTTTTGTTTGTATTAAGTTAACTGCATATATTGGAATCGATGATCCCTCCGTCATGGACTGTAAGACTTCAGATAGATTTGCAATATTGTATAGTACCCATGGACAACGCTTTAATACCTCTGCTAGATTTTTGTTACCCGCTATTGGTATATTTGGGAGTAGATATGTATTTCATAATAGTAATGAAAGAGCTCTATTCTCTCAGCAAGCAGTTTGGCTTGCTATAAAAAATCATAAATTTCTTAACGATTTTCAGTTGTTTGTTGGAATAATGGCAGAAAATGGGTTGCTAGCAGTGATTAAGCATTCTCTTGAAACCTCTTTGCAATACAATTTATTAAAGGATTTGAATAATGCCGGAGGCTTTCAGCGAAATTGGAATTATTTTACCTATGCGGATAAACTTGTGAAGAAAGTTGGTGTAAGCCACCAAACAGAGTTGCAAAACACTCAGTCGCCAGTAACGCTCGGAGACTTTCGGATCGTACTTTTGGTGTTTGGTAGCCTGAGTATTTTTTGTGTTGTATGGTTCGCGTTTGAGATTTTTCTTTGTAAATTTAGACCGATTCATATTTTAAAGTGTCTATATTCACTGGCTAGTCACTTGATTCAAAAGCAATTTACTAGCTTCAAAAATTTGTGCTGCATAGGTAACTACTCAAAAATTTCGAAGTTTTTTAACGTTGAATATTTTAATTTGTCGTTCTTTAAAAATGGTTTCAAAATGCTTAAGTTTAAAATGCCTAAATAAATAAAGCACTATTCGATATAACAATACTAAAACTATATTTAAACACATAAAAGCTCTTTATCTATACAACGCTGGACCATATCAGAAAAAAACTACCACAAAACATGCTACCTAAGATTTTTGACAATTTCACCATTTACCCGCAAATACTTTTAACCTGAAAACCTTCTATTTCGATAACCTGAAAGGCGAAATAGATAGCGGGTAAAATAAATGTTGCTATGCTTTTAACTAAAATGATTATGCCTTAATGATTCAATATGTACTTATCATAAAATATGCATTCTTCTTATTGATCTTACGTCAAAGTTTTTTTTAAATAAAATTATACTATGGCATACATACGACACACATGCTTTTATATAAAGCCACATCATTTATTATTTGCCTGTTGCTTCTATAATTAGTTTCATTTTCACTACAGAGACTGTTCTACTTAAAGCTAACATGAGTAACAATTGGCAACCATAAGAACACTGTCCTAGTTTACAGAATAATGTTTCATAATCAGATATAAGATTTTACCAATAAAGTAATTAAGCTAATATATCAATTTACCACCTATTATTATAAGTGCAAAAAATATGTTTCAAAGAAATTTATGCTAAAACTTTATGCTGAGAACTTATGATTTGGCATCTGGATGCCAGAGCCGGATTAACCAAGCGCGGGGCCCTCGGCACTTTATCTAACAGATTGTATTTGTGAATCGAAACAACAGTCATGATTTCATAAGTTTGTAATTCTTGACGACATAACTAACTGATACTCAAATCAGCGGAAACGCCTACCAAATACTCACAAATCGTTTTCCAAATTTTGTACTGTTTCCCATTTATGACTGCAGTGCACTCGTTGAAAATGTTTTAAAATTGTGTTACCAAGTCCTTTTCGAAGCATTTGATAGAAGGCAAAAATGGTTATTAAGTAAAGTTAACGGCCCGGGAAGCACATTTTATGCACATATCTAAATCATTACAAATCTACATGAACAAATAAATCTAATACAAAATAGTTACTGTTCAATAGATGAACGCTCCTACCTCGAAACGAAATTGTGTATCAAACTCAATAAAATTAGTAATACTTTTTGAATACTTAAACACATTTTACTACGGATAAGATTTAAACGATGAGTTAAACAAAAACTATGAAAAATTGAAAAGAAACCAACACGTCGAATAAACTGATTTATTTGCACATTATTTAATGATGAACACAAAACGTCTTTTGGAATGAGATTAATTGTTTAGAGATGAAACCAAATAAGTCCAAAAATATTATACAATATAAAAATACAATTTTTTTAATGGGGCACGGCTTCTATAAAAATCGAAAACGACTTCCATAAAAAACGAATATGACTTCCTTCAAAATAAAATACAAATTCCTTAGAAATCGAATACGAAATCCTTAGATATCGAATACGAATTCTTTAAATTTCGAATACGAATTCCTTAGAAATCAAATATGAAATCCTTGAATATCGAATGAGATATCCTTCGATAACGAATACGAATTCCGTATAAATCGAATACAAAATCCTTATATATCGAATACGAATTACATAGAAATCGAATACGAAATCCTTGGATATCGAATACGAAATCCATGGATATCGAAAACGAAATCCTTAAATATCGAATACGAAATCCTTGGATATCGAATACGAAATCCTTAGAAATCTAATACGAAATCCTAAAATCGAATACGAAATTTTAAAATATATTCAATAATTCTTTCAATTACTTCATGTATAGGATCAATTTTAACATTGACATGCTTTTTTGCCTTAAATTACCTTATTTCTGTCAAATGATTAACATTTTTTATTACAACAATGTATAAAAATTAAGGTTGTAAGGGTTACGTATTCGTGATGAAAACTCAAGTGGGTTTCAAGTTACGGGCTTGAGTCTCAAATCAGTTTTTAAGGCAGTCTTGAAAGCTTGTAGTTCATGTTTAACGCTAGTAATGGCATTGAAAATGAGCAAAAAATGCAACGGTTTCAAAAGTTTAGGTTGGTCAGTAATAAACCTTGCATAAGTCTTAATTCTAACCTTAATCAAGCAATGCACAATGCACCTGGATCAGCTCAGGAAGCAACTCTCCTCTGGTGCTCTCGTAGTTAAGCCCGGGGTTTGGAATCATTTGAGCATGTGAGCTAATCTTAAGAAGGATAATGAAAAAAGAAAAACTTTAACTTTAGCCGTTTTAAAGCGAAAATTAGGGCTAGATACTAATAACGACATTTGCTCTAATATAATTCATAAGTAAACGAAAATAAAATTGTTTACGTAAACAAATGTACAGATTTCCGTATTTTTTCCCTCTGCGCGGGGTCCCCAAAGCGCGGGGCCCCCGGCACCTTGCGGAGGGTGCCTTATGGTAAATCCGGCCTTGCTGGATGCACATGCATGTACATGTATATTATGCTTTGATCTGTGCACTAACTAAAACTGATGCACTATCATATTTAGTTTTTTTAAATTATGCCTAACATGTACCAATATGGAACCTAAATTGTAAAATATTCCCCAACTTTGCGTGATGAAGATCAAGTTTACACAAATATAATTTTTTAAACACACAAGCAAATATGAAACTCGAAACCAAATCTTATCATCCTAAAGACTAGTAATGATGGAGATAAGTGATTATCAATGAACATATTTTCATTGGTCTGAACGGTATTTTAAAAAAATTTAAATTTTTAATTAGCCGATTTAAGATCCGGACAAGACTTCAATTAATTTTTGGTTTTATTAGGCGATCGAATTTTTTAAATGTCCATTTGTCATAATTTCGAATTTTGATAAAACAGTACTTCTTCAATACGGGAATTAAAAATGCAGCTCAGCGGGCCGTGCTATAAATTAAGATGATTTTAGAAGTTATGTGGCTTTGCTGGTAAAATTGGGTTTCTATTTAACCGTAGAATCCGAGACCACCATAAAATCCGCGTCCGTAAAATCCGTGGTGAAGCCCATATCCACCGTAGTATCCCAGACCAAAAGCATTGGCGGTCTGAAGATCCCTTGGGGCGGCTTCATATGCTTCCCTGTTAACAGTGGTTTGTGCCAAAGCAACGGCGAGAACGGCGAAGAGAGCAAGAACGGTCTGTAATTTCAACATTCATTCATTCATTAGGTTTTTATTGCAGATCAAAATAAAAATAAAATGTCAGCAAATAAATTAACCAAATTCCCAATTTCAAAGGTAAAAAAATCAGTTGATTTTGTAGAAAATACTTACAGCGTATTTGGCCATTTTGACGAGTTTGGTTTTCCTCTTGACGAACAAAGAAAGGGTTTAGAGTTGTTTTAAGTTTACAGTCAAAGCTGAATTGATGATCTGATAATGATTCACCAGCGGCTTTATATACCTAGAGGCGATCATGTTATGTTTTGTTATGGAAGCCTCAATATATGTTAACTTAAGAGAACAACAAATGTCCACAAGTTAACATAAAGTTTAACTAGTGAACTTTTGTTTTTCTCAATGAACCAAAAAAAACATTGTGATACAATCTATCATATAGTATCATTGTTTACTTTACTTCAGTAAAAAAAAGCGCACCAGTAATCATCATCCACAAGTGATCATCATTATTAAAGTTCCTTTTCATACAATGCCAATGTGCTATTAGGCTATTAGGTTGTTAACCTCCTGTAACAGCATTGTGAATAGATCTATTATATTGACAAGAAGTGTAAAGCAAGTGCTATTAAAGAGGTGAATGGGTTAGGTTTGTACAATAATAATTATTAGTTCAAGCCAGTTACAGATGCTAAACAATGTTCTTTGTCCAGAATGACGTGTAAACAAACTTAATTTAACGTAAGTTGGTATATATTTTCGCACGTGAGTAATCACGCATTATCATCATCACCAACAACAAAGATCACGAAGACTGGTATTTAAGTGTCTTTTTTTAGGAATAGACAATGTGAATTTAGAAAACCAGGAAAATATGAATTCATTTTGAATTAAATTTTTAAATAAAGTTACTTTAATAATCGATTTCAACATTTGTTGTATTTGATTATGTTGTAATTAAAATTATTAAAAATTAACATGCTGTTATCCCACCGTCTAACAACAAATCAGTTCCGGTTGCCATGGAAGATAAAGGACTCAACAAGAATAATATCCCATCAACAGCTTCATCCAGTTCCATAAACGATTTCCTGTCAAGTGGCATTCGACTTCTGAAACTGCGAACATCATCAGCCGTTGGCAACTCTTTCATAACTTTACGAAGCAGTGGAGTGTCCACCGATTTGGGAGAAGATGAATTGCATCGAATTCCATAAGGACCCAGTTCTCTGGCTAAGCATTTGGTTAGCATTAGAATTCCTCCTTTGGTGGCACTATACACAGAACTCTTGTCTACTGATATGTGGGCTGCTATAGAAGAAATATTGACAATTGTTCCCTTCACATTTCCAGCAATCATTTTTTTAGCAGCGGCTTGAGAAATGGAGATAGCTGACTTCAAGTTTAGATTAATCATAAAGTCAACTTGTTGTTCGATGACGGTTAATAGGTCATGGGGCAGTAGAGTTCCAACATTATTAACCAAATTATCTAATGGGCCGAATGACTCAACTCTTGCCTAAACCTCATCCCATTTTTTTACGTCCTGAATTTCAGCAGTAATTCCAGGGAAATCTTTTTTCAGTTGGGAAACAAGGTCTGGGTTATTCTCGAGCGTGAAAATGTGAGCTCCGTCATTATGGAGTCTTGCGATTAATCCACTGCCAATGCCTTGAAAAATAAAACAAAATATATAACTATTTTTCTACAAATTCGGGAATGATGTATAATTTTTTTTTACCTTGACCTCCACCAGTAATTAACACACGTTTACCAGCAAAGGAATAATGAAGAGATGGATTTGCACTCATTTTAATTTTTGGAAGATGAATTTACTGTAGAAAAATATAATAAAATGATGATATTGATATTAAGGTAATTGTACTGGAAATAAAGTTTGTTCTTAGGCTGCATAAACATTTATATTGCTGCTGCTACTTTAGTAGATTAACTTGTGAAGGTCGTTTTCATTAAAAACACTTGAGAGTAGAGCATATGATCCATTAATATCATGATGAATATATCAACCAAAAGTATTACTTGTTTATTATGCAAGTCAATTACATTTTGTATGCTTGTAGGAAATATGATTATTGGCACTTTATATTCTTTCATTATCTCGAATATAATTTGCAGTAGTATGAACACAAACGTTTATGGTAAATTAGTTTATATAAACCGATTTCATTACAACAAGTGTCCTTTTACGTTGTGATACGATGAGAAGGAATATTGGCATAAAAAACGGTTCAACTGACGGATTAGTATGCATGGACTTGGGTGTGTGTCTCAGCGACTATGCTACAGTTATGATTATTGATTTTAAATAGTGCTAAATTTTTAAGAAAATTACATTGCATGTTTTCTTTTCCAATGTACATTTTCGCGGATTAAAGTCAAGATTCCATAGTTTTTGGAGACAAACAAAACAATTAAATGAATATTATCATCCCAAAGAACAGAAATATAGAATATGTTATTAAAAATAAACTTATATTGATTCGTCTTAAGGTTTTGTTAAAAATACTTCCAATTTTTAATGATCGAATTAACAACCGAATAAGTCCTGATTTAAAATTTGGTTTGATTAAGTCATCGGATTAATTAAAAGCCGAATTGTCATAATTTCGAATTTGAGGAATTTGCTTTTGTTCCTGAAGAACTACGAGGGGGTTTATTAAGTTGTTTTAGTAGATTGACTGTTAAAGCTGAATTGATGATTTGATCATGATTTACCAGCAGCTTTATATACAAAGAGAAGATCAGATTGTGATGGATGCGTCAGAAAAAAAAAGAATAACAAATGTCACCGATATATGATAAGGTCCAATGAAATGGTTGTATCATAGCTGCCTATTACAAGAAATCATCATTAATAACCTTAGCTCCTTGTGCGAAAATACCAATTTGATAACCTAATGAACAGCTATTAGATTGTCACACTTCTGTAACAACACTGTAAACAGATTAATGATACTGATAAGAACTGTACAGCAATTGTAACTGAAATTGTTGTATTGGTTGTGCTTGAACAGTTATACCTATGAGATCACACCGGATACAGATGCTGAACAATGTTATTCGTCTAAAAATGAATAGTACAAAAGATAGTAAATCGAATTTTTGAAAAAATGATTATAGATTAATTTTAATCTAAATAGTATTAATAATTTTAATTTCAAATAAAAGACAGGAAAATACAAACGACATTTTTTTAAAGATGTCCATAATTCATCAAATTAAAAAAGGGTTCTCGTTCATTTAACGTGCTTTCCATTAAATACTTGTTTTCTATTTCTACCCGTTACGCTGCAACTACTCTGAAAGTATGCCGAATTCGGATCTGGCTCAAATGACTGACTTTATGTGGCGCGTTGGTTACTGTATCCATATTCTCATGCTCAGGCATATTATTAGAATCATCATCACGTCTCGCTGCTAAATACATTGAATTCCCCTTATTTTCAGTACAATACGGCTTATAATATGCCAACAGAGCATTATGATGGTTGTTAATATCCTATTCATTACGTGCTTGTACACATTTCAAAATGAAACAAATCAAGTGAAAAAATAATTGTAATTAAGAATAATTCATTATACTGTCCGCTAAATAAGCGAACGTCTCCAGCTAAATATTTCCAGCTCAAATGATTCACTATTGGGTCCATAATACCCAAATGAAGCATGTATCTGTTTTTATAGAATACATGCTCTATCTTCGTATATCGTATGTGATATTGCTGCATTTTGAAGTAGAGTTGGTATGCTAAACTAATCATTTTTCCAGAAGAAATGAGTTAAAAAAGATATATTCCAGTTACCATCGAAGCACACATAAAAATATAAAAATAGTTTTGATAGGAATTTACGTTTTACATGAGAAGTCGTTATTTTCATACAATTCAAAATTTGTTACCTTTGTGCCAAAAATATAAAGATATTGGAGAAAATAAAAAGCTTTAAATTGTGGAATAGCATTGCCATTTTATAGAATATGAAACGATATTTGTTACACTTTAGCAAAAAATAAATGAATTCTTTAGTGAATATCATTATGAACAAAAGTTCACGAATGAGTGTTGATATACTCCTTACCGGTCTGAACACCAGTTGACGCAAGTGCATATCAATGAAAATTTAAAAAAGGAAGAGGATATGACAAAAATGCGAAAACTAAGATCATTGTTATCTATAAATAATTTTTCCCTGAAGAGGATTCATGTAAATGAATCAATACGTCGGATTTAAATAAACATTTAAACTGAACACTCATCGTACCCAAACCTATTATTTTAAATAAGATCATTCATTTGGGTCATCAAATTCCATCACCTACTCATACCAGTATCATGAATATTCGAGTTATATTAATGTGAATATTTGGCATAATAGAAACAATTTTCCAAATGATTGGGCTGAGAATTTGTTTATATAATTTGGATGCTGGATGTATGTATGACTGCTTATTGTACTAAAAAATCGCATCTATGCATTTTGCCAAGTTTGATTCCAAAATAAAAAGGATCAACATCTAAATAAAAGCGTACTTATTTCGATTCGTCGTTACATTTTCATAAAAAAAAATTCAAACTTTTAATAGCCAAATTAACATCCGAATAAACCTTGATTAAAAAATTGGTTCGATTAAGAGATCGAATTGATTAAACGCCGATTAGTCATAATTTAGAATTTTGATTAAAAATAAATAAATGTAATTTTTTATCACAGAAGTTGACGATAGTTAAAATATGTAGCAGGTCATGCTATAAATTTAGCTTCACAGTTTGAATTTTGTGGCTTTTTAACCGTAGAATCCGATTCCACGGTGAAGGAGTCCGTGATGGAGGAGTCCGTGATGGAGGAGCCCGTGATGAAGAAGCCCGTGGTGAAGAAGTCCATGGTGATGGAGCCCAAGGTGATGTCCGTAGAATCCAAGACCAATGGCAGGGGCGGTCTGAAGATCCTTTGGGCTTTCAGCGGCTTCCTTAGGAACAGCGTTTTGAGCCATGGCAACAGCGAAAATGGCGAAGAGAGCAAGGGCAATCTGGAAATTCAAAATGTTACCAAAAAATTAATCAAATTCCCAATTTAAAAAACTCGCTTGGATTTTAAAAAAATATACTTACAACGTATCTGGCCATTTTGACGAATTTGTTTTTGTTCCTGAAGAACTAGGAAGGAGTTTATTAAGTTGTTTTAGTTGATTGACAGTTAAAGCTGAACTGATGATCTTCTCATGATTTACCTGCAGCTTTATATACAAATATAAAATCAGATTGTGATGAAAGCCTCACATCTACTATAGAAAAAAGTAAGAGAATAACAAATGTCATCGAATTATGATAAAGTTCAATGAAATGGCTGTATTTTTTCTCAATCAACCAAAGAAGAAACATGGTATCCTGATTTATCGTTATGATTGCCATTACAACTGGTTAATTTTTAATTCAGCCAATTGAATAAACGTACAAGTAGCCACCCACATACCATGACCATTAATAACCATAGCTTCTTGTACGAAAGTACGAATTTGATAACGTAGTGAACATGTATTAGATTGTCACACCTCTGTAACAACGGTGTAAACAGATGTGGAATATAGATAAGAAACGTACAGTAATTGTAACTAAGGTTGGTGAATGGGTTGTGCTTGAACAGTTGTACTGATGAGTTCAAGCCGATTAAATATGCTGAACGATGTTAGTCGTCCAGAAGGGATCTCTCACGAAAATTATCTCCAGTAGGTATATATTTTCACACTAGTGCAGCCATGCATTTTTATTGTCGATGAGAAAGATCAAAAAGATTACGAGTGTTGTTGTTTTGTTTGTTGTGGCAATGACCTAAGACATCTAAGCCATGTGACATTTCATTTGTTAGGAGCGTTTCAACTTCCGGAGGAATGTTGTTTCAAATATCAGTCTAACTTTTTAATTTTTACTGTAAAAATTGTATTGTGGCGAGCTAGCATAAGAAACCGTTAAGGACAAAATGCAAAATCAACCTGTTTTCGGTTGGAGGATCAAATTGGAAGCCATAAATGGAAAATCTAAAGCAGATATTCAATTTTATTAAATTATATTATTGTATCAGCTGTAATAATATTATTTTTTATTACATGGTAAAATCACAAACGTAAAGAATAAGAAATATCACTGGAATTTTAAAACAAAATGAAATTGAAAAGCCAGAAAAGCGATCATTCACAAAAGGCAACCGACTTAATTTCGTACGGAGTTTATTTGGCTAATTGAAAAAGATTTTTAATTAGTAATATTTCTTGGTGGTTTTTGGGGGCGTTGGACCCATAAATTTTGACATTGGCAAGCACAATGGAAATGTAATGTGGGAAATGCAAGAATAATAATATAATTTGTTCATTAGGTTCTCGATGAAAATCTAGAAGCTTATTGTACATGGTTTAGAATGCACATCATTCCCTATTTCATGCAATTCTTCAAGTAACTTCAAACCCGGCCGAAAACAATAAAATGAATAATGACACCATATCTGATCATCTCAATGAAAATAAATGATTGAGCTGTAATTTAATATTACTCTTTTCGAATATTTTTTTGTGAAAAATAAATCGTTTCAATTTTAATAATCGAATTATAAGTCCAATTAGCTAGAATAGAAAATTTTGTTCGGTTACGACACCGAATTAATGTAAACCGAATTATAATAATTTAGAATTTGGATAAGATCGAATTTTGTATAATTTGTAATTTTTAGATTTCAGGGTTATCTAAATAAACAGCAACTTGTACTTTCGTAGTAAAAATTTTCTTGCTTTTTAACCGTAGAATCCGATTCCACGGTGAAGGAGTCCGTGATGGAGGAGCCCGTGATGAAGAAGCCCGTGGTGAAGGAGACCATGATGAAGGAGCCCAAGGTGATGTCCGTAGAATCCAAGACCAATGGCAGGGGCAGTCTGAAGATCCTTTGGGCTTTCAGCGGCTTCCTTGGAAACAGCGTTTTGAGCCATGGTAACGGCGAAAATGGCGAAGAGAGCAAGAATGGTCTGGAAATATAATTTAAAACCATATAAATTAAATACGAATTCAGTTTTTATCTAAAAAAAGATTTTTTTGTGGAAAAATACTTACAGCGTATTTTGCCATTTTGATGAGTGTAATTTTGTTCCTGAAGAACTGAGAAGGGGTCTGTTAAGTTGTTTTAATTGATTGACAGTTAAAGCTGAACTGATGATTTGCTCATGATTCACCAGCAGCTTTATATACAAAAAGAAGATCAGATTGTGATGGAAGCCTCACAAATAAAACAAATTAATGAATATCAAATGTCTTCAAATTGAGATAAAGGTTAACTAATTAAAATTGTTTTTGTCTCAATGAAGCAAAGAAAAATCCTATGATTTATCACGTACATAATGTCACAAGCGTACAAGTAGCTAACAAATCATCATTTATCATGAAAAAACTTATTTTTTCTACAAAAATGCCAATTTGATAACCTAGTGAACATCACCTATTAGATTGTTAAGCTTCTTGTAACAACAATGTTAATAGATTTTAAATATTGATAAGAAACGTACAGCAAGTGTAACTAATATGTTGGTGAATGGATTGTGTTTGTACGATAATAAGCCCAGATGCAATAGCGATCATAACGACGGAGCCGAAACAATGTGGTGAATAATATTAATAATGGTTATGTGGTCGTTGTTGTTAATAATGAAAAACCCTTTCGAGTGATAAGTCACATGATATGTACTAAATGTTTCAAAGTACTAGCCCTATCATTTATCAAGTTTAAAAATTTGGACTTATCACGCCGACAGACAGACGGACGGACAGACAATAATGATTAAGTCTGTTTTTCTGAGGTTTTAGCTATCAGCATCATAATATATTTTAGTACAAGTCGGTAACAGATTGTTAAACGATGTTTTCTGTCCAGAATGATCCCATCACCAATTTTATACCTAAATATATGCAGGTAAACGAACTCAAGTGTCTTTTTTCACACATCATCATCTTCACCGACACCATTGATCAAGAAGATTGCTAGCTACATGTTTTTGTTGTGGTTAAGGCATAAAATTAGCTATGATAGATAACGGATATTTTTTGTTTTAATACGAAGCTTTATTTTTACTACAGAGATATGGTTTTTTTGGCAAGCTTACAATATGAACAACAAAGGACACCACATAAAAGCGATCTTTTATGTAAATGGTCCATGTAACAAGTTGCGTTTTCATGACAGTGAATAGGGAATATTCTATGGCAAGCCAAAAAAAGTAACAGTGGATAGTAAAATAATGAACATATTAAATTGGTATAGAACATATCTCCTATTCTAAACATAAGCACTAAGATTCTCCGTAAACTAAAATGATTTTAAAATATTTAAATTATTTCTAAAAATAGCCGAAAGAGTGCTGGGTTAAATTCTAGAAAATATTCTCAGCGGAAATGAACGAAACTGACATGAATGATATTTAAATACATTATTACATGATTTTCAAAGCACAAATTAAAAAAAAATAAGTAAATATTCTAGAAATTTCATAGTTATCAAAAAATAGCAGATAAACCAACAATCATATATATGTATGTACAGCCCCGTCTGGTGTAACATGCATGCGTACATAAATTCGTAATGGTAGTCAAGCAGTCATCATTCGATGTGGTGCATAAACGTACATATACTGCTGCAAGCTGCATCTTTATTAATATGACATAAGGTTAACACATTGTGCATTGTATCTGATCACACAATAGATAAATGGATTAAGCCAAGTTTAATGATTGAGCTGTAAATAAAATATTGAACTTATTTTGACTCGTCTTATATATTTCTGTACAATAAATCCAATTTTTATTAATCGAATTAAAATCCAATTTAACCATGATAAAAAAATGTTTCGATTAAGCTATTAATTAACAGCCAATTTGTATTAATTTAGAATT
>JAQFZH010001916.1:0-18708 GCA_034695485.1 Entomobrya nivalis
TTTGGACTATTCCATTCAAATATTGTTGTGGTAATATTTTGGTTAAACAAATGTTGTGCTTGGTTGTTTCGAATGTACTAATCAATTAAAAATTATTAGAATCATCTAGTATTAAAAATAATCACAAGCATCTTTGTATTTAAAACATGCACGATCTTTTGGAAATAAATAGTTATATATGTTTTAAGAATGTGTTGTAAATAATAAGCTCCGAGTAATTAAAAGTCAAAAAATTCAAAATATAATAAAAACGTTTATAACCAGCTTGTACGAAGTAGAAATTATTTATTCGTTTAATTTGAACAACTTGTACTTAAAGTCCCGAAAGCTTTATTAAAATGGAATCTTTTAAAATACCTAATTCCGAATCTTTAAATTTAAATTATATCATACAGTTTAAGTATACTAGTCCAATAAAGCTGCTAGTGGTTAACTGAATATCGCCCAATAATTTTAGTTGACTTTTGTCATGCTACGAAGCTTAGTTTACCTAGTGAATTACAAATGTTAGTTAACTGGGATGTGTCATATTTTAAAAATCAATGAATTCTAGACCAATAATATCTGAAAAGATTGATCAGCATACTGCACTGCCTCAATTAGTGCAATATTTTTTTCCTAATTTAAAAGACATGCAGCAACCAATTTCCTGCCACCGTTTCACAAGTCGACCGGTTCTGGCTATTTTTTAAAAGTAACGTGTACTTACCTAGAGGTACGCTTGTAGCAAATTTTAGCTCTCTAGGTCAAGGGGCTTACTCCGTGTTACGATCGTGCATAATATTGCAGAATACACGATTCAAAAATAAATAACGGACTTTTTATATTGACTCAAAGCTTTTGGAAATTTATGACAAATATTTTCGGCATTCCTAAAAATTTATTCCGTACATAGAAAGGTTTTAAGCGATTCAGACACGTGAAAGCTTGGAATATATGAAGCGGGACTTTAATTACTTTTTTAAATTAAAAATATGCCGAATGATACATTAATTGCTTTTTAATTGAAAATTTGTTAGATAATCTAGTGATTACTATTCACTAACTGCACATACACGAGCTGATGTATTGATTCATAGCGTTTCCTCTCCAGACTTGTGCACAGGGCTAGTTTCTATGCCAAAGTTTAAAAAACTGCTCCCTGAAGGTACTGCTTACATATGTTATTTGCTAATTTTTTGAGTTTTACTGGTTAACATATGTCGCTTTCGAATATCCCTGTGTTTGAATTAAACAAATAAAGTTTTAGCAGTTTTACTCAAAAGTCAGTTAAGACTACTTGAGTGTAAAAAGTAAAACCTATAATAATATTTGTTATAACGTTCTTTGTTTTCAAAATCATACAAAACTTCAAATATGTCGGTTAGAAATTGTCACTGGTTTACCTCGAATGGATTTATTTTGCATTTAAATAACCTGAAAATGCTTTGTTTGTTTATTTAACCTAAGTCAAACCAAACTGGTTGAACTGTAAATCGGTTGTGAAATAAACTTTGGGTAAATGGTCAATTTCTTTATATCTGCTAAAATTGCAAATATTTCCCCAACTACCCACTGCTAAAGCTTGATTATTTGTGACTCGTTTCCTCACACCGTTTTTTCCTCGCAGATATGAAATTGTATCCAATTAATAGCCAAGCCATTTATTCTTCAAAAAATAGTCGCCACAAAATTTACACTCATGATTACTCCTATTCTCATTCAAATGACGAGTTGACTCGTGTTGCCTAATTTTTTTTAGACATTTGGTACATGACACCCGATTATCAAAATAAGCTTGGAAATCGTTGATCATCGAAAGTTTACAACACATTAGGCTTTTTCGATTGGGGACCTCTGTTAAGCATGCTTCCAAATTATCAATATGTGTTTTTACCTTATGTATTATCAAAGTCAGATTAAACACTTATTTCTTATCATGTATCCAAACATATGTACAAAATTATTTCACTGAATTTATTTTGGGTCAGTTTGGCTATATTCAGCCTACATTCATCGTTTACATTAACATTTTGCGCCTGTCATTTTAATCTGTACTCTAGAACATTCAACTTTACCATAAAACAGAAAGTTAAACGGAACGGTAAAGCAAATAATATCAACGTCAGATATAAGGTTCATTGTCACTATAAGCACCATTTAAGTTACACATAAGTATTGGTTTGGTGATTTTTTTCAAATGCAAAGGTTTTTAAACAAAATATTGAAACAAAGGTAATTCACATGTTCACCCTTTTTATTAGAAAATTCATTGGTAACTTAATTTAATACTTTTCATAAATAACGAAATGACATCTTCAACTGTAGACAGTATCACTTGCACAAAAATTAACGATGGGTTGGAAAGTTAATTATGTCTATTGATTTCATTATTGGCGATTTGGAATGTAATTATATTCCAAAGTCCAACGACATGACAATTGAGGAGCTATAGTCCAAACCCGAATAATGCATACATTAACAACATGCAGTTTTTTATACACCGACTAAATTATTTTAGCCACTAAATACTGGCCATCTGAATCAATGAGTAGCCGATCAAGGAAGTATTATAAAACTTTAGTTCAACAAAAAATTAATATTAACACGGAAAAAATCTGGATTGGTATATTTACCTACCCAAAAATAACATAGCAGGCATGTAAATCTGTACACAACCCATATACTTTCAGTCCATAGATGTGGTTCACTTAAAAGCAATAATACATCAATTGTTTTAAGATCATTCTTTTGAGATTTCAGTAAAATATTCATGTGTAAAATTATTTGTGTAGAGGAGTGCATTCTGGAAACAAAAATTATGTTCTTAAATATTACGTAGAAAAATTTATAGTTTGCGTTGCATAATGAAATGAGTACCTTTGTCGTGCTTGCTATAAACATGTAAGCTAAACATTAGAATGCATGGATGCATTCATATGTAGTGCTTGGGTCAGCATTTGCAACAAATGTAAAAAAGGTCTACTCTTTACTAATCCTATCGTTGCGCTGTCAACCTAGCTCGTCAAAATAAAAAAGGATCAGGTCGCCATATAGAAGACTCGGTATGTGAAAACATACCCAATATTTTGTCATGGAATACAGCTAATCCCTCATGTAAAAAATAAACTTTTAATTAATTTGCTATATGCTACACATGTGTAATTGTAGAGGGGAAGACATAATTAGTAATAATTTGGATTCGGAGATAACTCTAAAATTTGTAGTGTTGCAGCATATTTACGGCAAATAAATTCGGCAAAAAAGTTTGGATTACATGTTCAAAATTGTGCAATGCAAATTATTAAGATTTTTTGGAGTGAACAAAAATGGTTGTACAGTACGAAATTACGTTAAATCACCTGTGATGAGTTTAGCAACTTAGTCAGTATATTTTTGTATTATTTGACGTGTAGTAATATTACGCAAGTTATATTTCTTTGCATTGAGTAAATATTAATAATATTATATACAGAGTATGGCAGCGACAAAAAAAAACTTTCAAAATTAGAAATAGATGATTTGCTTGGCCTTGTTTTCATTGTAGCTATAGCTTCAAAACCAGTTTCTAACATTTCGATCTAATATATCGTCAAAGACGTCTATTGATAAAAATGCGTTCCAAATTTTTCGTACGCATTACATTACGCAAATCTACCGTTAGCCATAATTTGCATCAAAAACCGTTCAAATTAATACCTAGTTATTAATTACACGATGATAAACCGACTGATACATAACCGTGTAATTGTCTTTTGACTTTGGAAAGTACCCCTGTTGATTACAAAACCATACGCCATATGTTATATAAGTTATACTTGAACTGAAAACAATCATCCCTCTTTGCTTTGTAGAATATTATATATTTTTAACCATAAAATCTATGATTTCACTACTTAGAATGTAGTATTATTAGTACAAGCAGTGCAACTATTTGTATATGCATGATTACTTGAAGATAAATGAATACCCGAGGAGAACATGTAAAATTTATCTAATTCCCATGTCAAAGATTACGAGGAAATCATATAAATTAAGAATGTTAAATGTTAACTTAACCAATGTAACAATTATTCTTCCTTTCCTTATACCTTCAAATTTTGACCTCCAGCTCTTAATTTTCCTTCAACTAGAATTGCGCGAAAAGTAAAGTAGGATAAAGTGTTTAAAGGTAGAAAAAAATATTTCACTTCAAACTTTCAAATCAGTATATTTAGTATATGCAACAAGGTCCACATTGCAATCATAATTAGATTCATTCGAATCGACATAAAAGAAATATAATCTCTGTTTGATGATGCATACATCGATATCTATGAAAAGTCATGAGCTTTTATTCGAGCTTGTAAACTTAGTATAAAATGTAAACTACTTCATCTTGTGGTTTATAGCTTACCAAACCTTAACTAAAGTTAACCTAATGAATCGTTCAATCAAGCTACGACTACTTAAAACCGAATAATGTTTTGACAATCCCAAGGGAAGAAATATTAATTTTTATTACGACTTTATGTATACATGATGATTATAACAAATTTTACAAGAGCCTAACGCGCAAACGATTTTTATTTTAAAACAGTTCCAATCCATAAAAGCGTTTCCAAATAACATATTACAAGACAATATTACATACAACCTCAATCTAGCGAACACAGAGCCAAAGTTCGGCCGATTAATTATGTTGAATCCTACCTGTAAAGGAATGGCTTTAGACATATATTACACATGTAAATAGAAACTGAATAAACTAGATTCAGATAAACGTAGACTAAGGAATAAGTATAAAGGCTTCCAGAGCTACAATATTATATGACTATTGTTTCTCAGAAGTTGGTTATTCTTCAGTAGGTAATCTTACACGTAGAATAATATTAATTGCTTTATATAATGAGTTTTTCAAATATTATGACAAACATATTTTCAATGTTAGATTTCCGGTGCCTAATAAGACGTATTGCTCATCAAGCCCTATCATAACGTTCCATATTCTTCTAGTCGATTCTGGACTTGGCTAGAACTACATATACTCAGTCAATCATAAAAATTTAGAATAAAAACTGGCAGTACGTATCAAACTTAAAATATCCTATTTTTAAAGCTGTGGCGTTTCGTAAGAAGATTTTAAGTAACCGTGATCAAAAATACGTACATTTGTATACGACGATTATTCGAGTGGATTAAAGAAGCCTAGATTGGAATACTTGTTGGTTTTAATTCGGACAAAGATAATCCAATATTGCAGCGCATTGTAAATTTTAAAAAAATGTCGACGTATGACAAGTGAAATAAATTTTGAAAGTGTCAGTCTCTAGACTAAAATTTATATAAACGGAATATATTTATATTTATGATAAACAGAATAATCGACTTATTTCGTATTCCAAATCATTACGTTTGTTCTATTGATTATTTAATTGGAAGGATCAAGCAAATTTTCAGTAGAAATCTCATATAGTCAAAACCATTTAAAACAAAATGGAAATATTTTAGGGAAATATTCTCAAAAGCTTAACAGCTCTCGATTCAAACTGTGACCATCAATTGATATTTTTATGGACGAATTCAACAAATGAAATCGATTGATAAATACTACAAGAATTAGTTTTTTTACCAGTCATTATATATAAGTGATGCGAAATAGCTAAACATATTTGGTTAACGCAGCTACCTTTCATGGGGATTTTATAAAGCAGAAGTAAAGTTGAACAACAACACAACTACGATAAAATTTGTAAACATTTTGGAATACAGAAATAATTGCCGCAGTAGTTCTTTTACTAAACAACCAATTCTGAAGGTTGACATTTTCATTACGTGGTAGTTTTTTCTATTCTAACAAGATTGTCAAGCCTTTCGTACAAACGCGTAACCATTCTAGCTACACTGACCACTCACAAATTTTTTAAACTAAAAAATGGATAAATATTTTATTCTTCTGAGCATTTTGAAGTTGATTCGGATTTGTTCAAGTGACATCTCTCAGCCACCTCCTGTTAAATACTTTTTAAATATAACAACATTTGACAAAATTTCCGAAAATGAGTTAAAAGCAAATGTCCACAGAATAGCTAATTATTATGAAGCCCCACTGAAACAGAATATCAAACGAGCGTATCAAGAATACGAAGCTAGTTCACACAAGACCTACGACACCATAGTAAATTTGAACGAGATTGTTAACCAACTCGGGGCAGATAATTGTCTAATTTTACTTGATAACTTTCGTGGAGTGAACATTAATGGAGCATCCTTTCAGTTCCCAGTTCTACTACGAAAGATGAGCTATGCCATTATAGATTTTCCCAAGGTCCAACCGTTTGATATCAAATATAAGCCAGTTCCTTTGCTTTGGATTCCACAAGGAATTCCCTCTTTTGCTGGTTATTTTGATTCAACTGAAAAATTCTACATTAAGCATGCCTGTGCGTATTCAAAATTCTACGCACCCACTATTTTTGATGATGAGTTTGTATATAGCACTGGTTACTGCACTTGGATCGACTTGGAAAAATTCTCGGCTTCTTCAAAACTTTGGCAATGCCAGATTACAATAACATTATTCCTTCCCAAGTACATGTTGGCAATTGGCAAAACCACTCCATTATTTACACTTAATGGTTTTAACCGGCTATTTGCTTACATAGTACCAAGTGAACAATCCCCGTTATATTTATTAGTTCAAGAAACCGATGTTGAAGAAATTAATAAACAAGATCTTTACACATGGATGAAGAAAAAAGGGGGTGCTACATCTTCACTGAACATTTTCAATGGTATTGTTTTAGTTGTGAAAACGAATTGTAATGAAAACCAAAAGTGCAAACTAGCAGATGCCAGAAAACTAATTCCATGCTTTAAATGCGATAGTGGCTTCTCCCTGAAAACCTTACTTTTGAATGAAATAGCAATGAATAACATTCTTAATGTAAAAGAGCCAAACCAAAATGAACATCTATATTGGGGAACGGTTTATTGGATGGAAGATGCTTTGAACCAACTAATTACGGAAACATTAGTTTATAACGGTCGCTATAAAACGAGTTTAAAATTCGTTTTAAAAAGAATGCTCCAAACAATTGACAAGCAAAAACAACTTTCAATTGCGTACGGATACACTATAAAATATTTTATGGGCAATTCCACACATTTCATAGATGAGAATGCACAGTTCGGACATGTTGAATCTAGTCCCTATCCGTTTTACTTAACGTGGAACGTAAATCGTGACATTTTAGACCAAGTTACCACATTTAAACTTTCTAATAAAATAAGCTCACTCCATTTTGTTAGCTGTGGTTTAAATGGCATAGAGAATTTGCGATTTGCTGAACTAGTTTTTGTGTTTGACCGAAATATCTGGATCCTAATTTTAGTCTCTGTAGTTTGCTTTGCGTTTTTTATTTCCAATATTTCCAGTACAAATGTACCCTGTCATGGATTGAATGTTTTGATTAAGCTTTTTTTGGAACAAGGTAATCCATTCTCTCAAAGCTTACAGAAGTTTGACTATTTTAAGTTCGTATTCACGGGATACCTTTTAGTAGGGCTAGTGTTAAGCAATGCGTACATAAGTAATAACGTTTACAATATTGTTACTCCACGCCAGCTGATACCATATAAAGTATTTCAAGAGCTTGTTCGAGATAAATTTTCCATGTATAGCAGAGCTGTTCGGATAGATTTTGATTTAGAATATCTCATGAAACATCAAAATCTTTCTTCTGTGTTGAAAAATGTTAACTTTACTTTTGAATTTTTTAACGATGATAGTTTAGTGATGGTTTTAGTCAACGATGTATATTTTGCATCAGCAACTACGGAAGCAAAAAACATAGCCGGAAGACCAAACTTTGAAACTACTGGCACGTTTACAAATGCCAAGGACCAATTGTTAGAGACAGTCATTAAAAAATCTCTGCACCATTCGGGATTTCTTGACTTGATTACTAGTCCATTTTTATCGGTTATGGCACTCCAAAATTCAGGCTTGCCCGAATTTCAAGATATTTTCAAAATAAAACTGGCAACAAAAGGTATTAAATATCATATGAACAAATGGAACAATGCCTTTAGACAATACATTTCCAAACTTACAGAAAATTTGGTCCAAAAAGATCTTCGAAGATGTTCTCAAACGGCATGGATTTTACCAAAATATTTAGCTGAGAAAATGTCTTCTGATTTGAGGAAAACTAAACTGTACTCAGATGTAGGGACTGAGTCTTACGCAAGTTCAGATATGCACTTTATATTTTCCGGATTAGTTCCAGCGTTTATTCTTAAACGTGTTTCAATTATACCTTCAACTGGAATTTTTGAGTGGTGGGAAAACTTTATCAACAATAGAAATGTCGTAGCAGATAATCTGAAGGTGAAGCCTACAAAACCAAACATGAGCGGAAACATTGTGGTCATTTTCATTCTTTTTACCAGCGGAGTAATCATTTCTATGGCAGTTTTTGTAGTCGAATGCTGGAGAAAAACGCTCTGCCTCTTGTATTATACTTGGGGTTTTGTCATTCGCAAGTTCAGAATCAATGCTGTTTTCCTCTATTGCTTTGGCAGCCTCAACCGTTAACTAAACTTATCAATTTAGAGATAAAGAAATGACGTCATCAAATTCATCTGTTGTGACTACAGTCAAGGACGACTTGGACCAGTTTCTGGGTCTACCCAATTCATTATTGGCCAATCAAAATATAATTATATCCCAAAGAATATCCAACGACATGACATCTTCGGAAGAAGCGTCTAAACCGGAAGTCAACGGCGATAAAAACTTGAATAAATTGGACTTATATAATAATATAATAATACTTTGGTTTACCCCAAAGCCAAACTAATTGTCACCCTCATTAGCCCCTGCAGCTTTACTCCAAATGATCCATACTATCTTATCCAAGACTACGTCAACTTCAGCCAGGCTGCAGACTTTGGAGTGAAAATTCTAAAAGCATGTAAAATTGACCGTTCCTCAGTAACCCAAGACATGTCAACTGGAAATGTAACCCTAAATAGTAATCGAAAGATGCTCTGGCACGGGACCAAGCCAGATCGAGTTCGGAGCATTTTAGAAAAGGGGCTATTGAAGCCCAATTCTTCACGCCATCGACGATTTGGAAATAGAATTTATTTTGCTGATAGAATTGCTAAAAGTAGCCGTTATTGTAGTTCAAGTGTGCCAAATGTGGGGGAAATTGAATACCGGCTTTTGTGCGAGGTCCAACTTGGAAATGTAATTGAAACGATAAGGCGTGGTAAATTAGCTGATATTCAATATGATAGTGTTAAATATGTGGGAGGATTAATGCCAGATGACAAAGGGAATAGGGAGGTTGGTGGCGTAATTTGGCCACTAGGCGCATCGGTTGATAAGGAGAAAGGTCAACATATTGGTAGTCTGGTTGGAGAGATTGGTAAAAGAAAAGATTACAATGAGTATGCAGTCTATGATGAGAACAAAATTGAAATAAAGTTTTTGATAAAGGTGGAGTTTGAGAAGGAGCCTGTTTTTAATTATTATGCTGATTAGTAAATTGATCTAAGTGGTTAGAACAAAAATGATAGAGGGAACTTGTTGCGTTGAAGAAATCATTTAGAAAATTAGATTTCGTGTTTGTCCTATTAATTTTAACTTAGCCAGTACATTTTACTGCTCTAATTTACTATTGATATTGAAAATTGCTAGTATTTTTGGTTAAGAACGCCATTGCTAGTTAAGTGTAATAATTAGAAATTGAGAGGAGCATATTTATTTGATGTCAGTCTGTTTTATATGTCTGTATATTTTTAACGCTTTAATTTTGTAGCGTTTGAAATATTCAGTTGAAGTAAATAAGAGATAATATATTGTCATAACCACAACTTTTATGGTACTGAGCCATTAAGATACATTTTGATGTCGTTTAGTTTGAGTGAAGTTAAATAAAAACAAGTATTATGTATAGGTTAAGTTGTTTAAATTTAGCATATCGTGGGCTAGCCATATTTTTTATGATTATTATTCGTCGTTGAAATACCCTGGTGCATAAAACTAAAAATACTAACAGTGCATAAGCATATTAATAGTGTTATTGAAAATACCCGATTAAGAGTTCACTTTCACTTGATAAAATGTGTTACTCAACTAACACAAATAGTGGGAAAATTTATTTTCTCAATGACGCAAACTCTTATCCAATATTTATCAGTCAACGTACGCATAAATCTTTCATACTGGTGCTATAAACTCTTTTCCAGTGCAAACAAGACAAATACTTCCAAAAAGTAAAAAAGCGAATTATTTGTTTATTTGTTCCGTATAAATATGACATTTTGATATATGATTTTTGGGACGCCAAAAATACAATAGAATTATTCCTTGTTTAAATCGCGTCTGTGGAGTCACAATGACCGAGTCGATTTTTAATGCCAAATGGAACAAAAACGACTGCCTCATAGTGAAATTGACTTGATTTAGTCAACCATATACAGTAGCCTACGCATAATCTGGAACTTTTTTGTCGACTATGAACTGTTTCGGTAAAATGTACTCAATAAGATGTGTATAGCCATCGTTTAAATTTCATATTATGTTTTATCAGCATACTATAAACCAAAGTAACAGTTAAGGTAATAAAACATCGTCTTAATAAGATTACTTCGACATATATAAAAATCAAAAATAACCGTTTATCAATTTTTTGGGTAAGACTGTCTACATCAAAAAATTAATGTTCATATTAAATTCATTAAACAAATAAAAATAATGTTAAACATTAAACATCTAATATTTTGGTTTAATTGCAACTAAAAATTTACATGTACATGCACATGAGATGTCATACTAATATCATTGACAAAAAAACTTAAACTAGTTTCCACTATGGAAAAAGTATTAACTCAATGTACAAATCCCTTCCCATAATAACCAGTTAACATACATATGAAAACTTCAATGTTCGTTGGTGCTATGAACTATTTTCCGTGCAAACATTACAAAGTTCCAAAGAGTCAGTACTCTTATCTCACCTTTGTTCGTTCAACGAAAATATGTTTTTTAGATATGTGATATGTGTCGTGTAATGTAGACACCATTATTTGCCATTCTATTACTCATTTAAATAAGGATGATGACAATCAGTTATCCACAGAAGCTCTTTTTTGTAATGTCAATAACCTTTATTTCATATCTTTTGGCTTGTTATCCTTGACCAGTCCCGCTTTGCATTAATTTCAGTCATGTAAAAAAGTTCGACAATGTTGGTTTAAAGTAAATCATTTATAAACTTTTGTTTGACTGGCTGAAGTGTGATAGTAAAGTTACAAACCATTGTAGACCTTGTTCAAGCTCATTGCTGACAAAAGATAAGAGATGAGTAATCACCTGCTCATGTTGATTGTTAGTCAACTGACACTCTTTTTGCGCAATTCTTTACAAATTTTGGTAAACAAAAAGCACTTCATGTACTTATGAGCGTGTATATAAAAAGAAAGTTTTGCTGATGGCTCTGTCAGAAACGTTTAACCTTCGTTCTAAATTTGACGTATACATTATTTTCTGTTGAAAAAAATTGTCTTTCGGGCATTGTATTAACCTTAAAGCTATATATAGTGCTTGATTCTTAGTTAGTTATTTAATAGCGAGTTAACTACCAAAAAATATTTGTTTTTCATCTTTAAAAGTACGAGTTATTTATACAGTCTATAAATCAATTTGAAAACTAATTACATTTGTAACCTATTGAAAAGCGTTAACGATTACAAAATACGTTCTACGTTTATAACAACGTTTTAACTTGCTTATTAATTTAGTTTTTTCATCAAGAATAAGACTATTTTAAAAGTTATATGATTTTAAAGTCATCATCAACACAATTTGATAAATTATAGTACTATTTAAATATCACTGACAAAAAGTTGTGGTGGATTGTCGCCGATTTCTTATACCAGTTGTATCATATACAAAATTAGTCATCATTTTTTAACTTAACAAGACACAAGTTAGATTATAGAAACGTAGAAATTTTATTTCAATAACTAGTTTAAATAGGTAGGCTTGATTTTAAGGCGTGTGCCATAAAAATGATGCTTTGCCAGTCAGCTGAGGCCAATAAACTTTGATATTTGCTGACTAGTTAGCCTCATATCTGTATTGGCTACACGCTCAAACAAAGCATACGGACGTTCAACTGTGTACACTAGCGGCAGGTTGTTCTACATAATTTTTAGTAGGTTAAAAAGTCAGACAAAGGATAACTGAATCACCATAGATAAGTAACTATACTTTTTAAGCGTGAATGTTGAACAAATATGCGCAACAGATAAACCTTATTTGAATTTTTTTGCGTTAAGTTGAACTTCTATCCACATTGTTTGTTTAATATGTAAATATTGCACAACGTGAACTCATATCGAGTCTGATAAGTCAAAAAGTAATGAAGTAAGTCTGTAACTTGAAAAATTGGTCAATAATAATTTTGTGTAAAACTGTTTACTGTTATATTGAACTTATCACATGAATGACTTTCCGAATATTTCAGCCTTGTTGCATCAAGAAATTCTGGAGATTTGTTCAATGGGGTCAATCACCTGAACGTTGATACGGTAGTTTTTATAATATTGTATTTTTAATTTTTTGCAAATATTAACTTATATTAATGTAAACTAAAATGTTACTATTTTGTCATTAAGTGTCTTTACAGAAACTTCGACTGACACATTTTTAATCAAGTCGTTACTTCATTGAGGTCGTTATCTTATATAAGTCTCTATCTTAGTTTATAAGAACATATTCAAAGTACATTTTTTGAGCCGCGAATACGTTTTCACACAAAGTAAAAATGGAGCATTTTAAGAGAGAAGTCATTGGGGAGAACCTTCCAAAATTAGTCGAAGACACCATATGTTCTGACAAATTTTTGTCCATCTTTTTGTCAAAAAACACTCTCAGCAGACAAGATGTCGAAAAAATCAATGCTCAGGTAAGTTATCATGAAATTATTTGGCTAAAGTTTGAGTTTATTTGTGTAATTATTTGTTTTTGACTAACTAGGGAAATAATCACGGAAATCTCAACAAATCCAACACATTCTACTCCATAATTGTAACACGATCAAATGCCTTTGAAGTTTTACTAGAAGCATTGAAGGAGACTAACCAAAGTGGGGCATTGACAATTTTAAAGCAAAACACTTCATCGTCTCCCAAATCGTCCAAAACGCGAAAAATGTTAAGGTTTGACAACATTCCACATTATATGGATACATTCCTTAATGACACGACAACAAACGTTATGGTGGTTTCCTCCAAAGACTGCCAAATCACATGTGATAGAATTCTTGAAACCGTGCCAAATGCTATTCATTTTGCACCAAATGACTTTATTGAGTTCATTTCGACCCCCGAAGGACACATATCAACCTCAAACGTATCGACCGTGAACTGTGATGATGACCTAGATTCAGTTTTCTGCTATATTCACAAAATTAAAGCTAAAGTTGTTCTTATTACTTCCCTTCTAATCGATGAGCTGAAGAAAAGCTACTCCAAACCTAAAAAACTGAATGTTTTACCACATTTTGCTGAAGATACTATCAAATGGGACGACCTTAGCCCGGGATATCAACAACAACTTAAAAATGACATAAAACAACAACTTCAGTTGGAACAAAATGACAAGTATTTTGATGAAGATGACATTGATTCAGAGATCATGATTGATATCATGAATGGGAAACCACCTAAGCTGTTCAATGACACATTACCTGAAGAAATCAAATATTACATTCCACGTCGCCTTGTCAACAGACGTTTGGTATCTCACGAAATTTTCAAAAAAGGTGGCCAGGATATTTTTCTCTTTGAAAATATTGAGAGGCACAAACTTTCGGAAATAGCTGAGGGACATCGAACTGAAACATCTTCCACCTTGGTAAACTCAAGTACATTTATTTATCAGTTCGTCATATTGGAACAAACGCATCATTTTGAGAAAATAAGTGAAAAATACAAGGATCGTCCAGTTCACGTTTTAAGTTTCGCTGAAACTCATTTCGTGTGGAAAAAGTCCAGTGGGAGTATTCACAACATTCAGACGTCTTTAAACACAGATCAAGTTGTGCAGAAGGAGGAAGATTTTTTGGAAGATATCATTTCGAGAAAAGATACTGAAAGATGTTCTATTTGCATATCAGATACTCCTGGAATGGGAAAGTCAATACTACTGGCTCATTTTGCTAGGATTCTTGGGAAACGGACTGATAGGGTAGTTAATTTTGTGGTTATTAGTGAGTTTGTAAAAATATTTAAGGAAGTTCCAGAAAAGTCCCAAGACAATAAGGCTGCTATAATTTCTGCTTTATTTAAATACTTATGTAGGAACAAAATAGGTGAAAAGTTTTTAGTGGCTCATGAGAGTACAATGAGAGAACTCATGTTTGACGGTTTCGATGAGTTAAATTCTGAAGACATATCTCTTAGTTACAAAAGGACCTTATTCCATTTACATGGGGTCTGGGCCATATGGCCGTCAGTTATGAGTCACATATCAATCGAAAGCTCTCAACGAGTACTACAACTTTGGTTCAGGGCACAAGTTGCTAACCCGTTGCACAAGACCACTTTTTGGGCATTGAAGTTAGCAAAAATGCATTGTTTTCAAAGGGTCTAAAATGGTGCTTGTTATAATTTCTTGATTCCTAACCGACAATATCGCCCCATACGACATTTGAAACCGCATTTAATTCTTCTTAAATACACAGTCACAACAAAGCACTATTTTTAAGTCACATAGACTTAGGGTACAATTAAGTGCATGGATACCGAAGCTTAAGCATAGATTTCATTATATTTTCAGATATTGGGGCATAAAACGCAACTAGTATTATAAAAGGCGCACCCAAGGTATTGTTGAATTTAATCTGACTTAAAATGTGCATCGAAAAATGAATGCAGATAAATCAAACCCTAATTGCTAAATACTGCTCCTAATTTTTGACACAGTGCGCATGGGTATTTCAATATTGCTTGCAATTAACAAGTCAATTAGTTATGCGTATTCTTTAGTAACATTTATAATGTGTCTCTTAATAATTTGTTTTCGAAAATCGTCACTTAAAGCCACAGTTGTTGCAAGTAATGTACGTAAGCGTACGACAATACGGTTTATGTTGGATTAGGTTGCAAATCCATTCCTGACACTAGTATTTCTGGATATTCTACAAAAAACGTTTTTAAATATTCCTTATTTAGTGTGAGCCTTTTAAGTAAACTAGTTTTCGGGTTTTGAATTTAGCCAAAAATTCTTGCTTTAATAGGTCGAAAAGTGTTCATTGCTACATTGTTTGCATTTTAAATGACAACTTGGACACAAAAACGTTTGTGAATTCCAGGTAATGTCACAATATCTGAAAACACAATGAAATCTACGAGCTGGCTTAAACTCTGGTATCCATGCACTTAATTGCACATGGCTTAAAAATAATGCTTTGTTGTGACTGTGTATTTAAAAAGAATAAAATGCGGTTTCAAATGTCGTATGGGTCGATATTGTCGGTTAGGAATCAAGAAAAATATAACAAGCATCATTTTAGAACCTTTGAAAACAATACATTTTTTGCTAACTTGCCCAAAAAATTGCCCAAATGCCCAAAAAGTGGTCTTGTGCAACGGGTTAGCAGCTTGTGCCCTGAAACAAAGTTGTAGTACTCGTTGAGAGCTTTCGATTGATATGTGACTCATAACTGACTGCCATATGGCCCAGACCCCTTGTAAATGGAATAAGGTCCTTTTGCAAACTGTCCAATCAGAATTTCAGGACACGCGAATATGGATAACTACAAGACCGCACATGTTTTTAGAGCTAGAGAAAGTTTTATTAGTTTTAGGTAGTAATATCCAGCCATTTGCGGAACTAGACCAAACCAATTTCTTAACATCATTTTGGAGCAGAAATCATGATGACACAGGTGAGAAAAGATCAACAAACTTGGAAGCGTTTGCCAAATCTTGTCTAACTTCATTAAAGTCAGCAGTCAAAGACAAAGAAGAAGACATTGCTGGTATTCCACTTCAATGTATGTTGATCGGAGAAGTATTTGAAGATGAAGCAAAACAACACTATCACTTAGAGAGCAATAAAGATGTGACAAGTTTTTCCACAAAGATTTCTATTACGTCAATGGTCAGTTTATATGAAAGACTGATTACTAATAAAATAGAGAAATTTCACAAACGGTATGGAGTGGTGGAACTGGATTATTCTAACTTGATAAAAATGCACACTTTCTTGTCCATTTGGCTTCTTTTCCCTCGATGTCGTCGAGTTTTTAAAAATAATTTGTGTCCGAAAAACTTTTCAACTGCTATGCAACAAGTATTTAATGTTGGCATATTAGAATCAAGAAGTGTACTTCCAGCTCCAAGATTCATACACAGAACGTTTGCGGAATATTTTGTTGCAAAGTTTATCGTTGAATCTCTATCTGTGAGCCCCAATCAAAATGTACTGGATTTCACCTACAGACATATCCTAAAAACAGTAGTTCACACCTTCAAAATGAATAAATGTCGTTTTAAAACACATGACTTTAAACACAATGTTGTGTGTTATTTTATTGACGCACTGCTAGCCGAATTACCGATTATTATTGATGAAAACGTTGTGTCTCCTAAATCTGGAAGTTATTTAATCCAACTTACGGAAGCTTGCGCTTATAATGATTTTCCTCAAATTTACCTAAGTTTTGTTCACAAATATGCTACCCACGTAACACATAGGAAAAGTGTATATACAGAGAAACTATTACAAATATTAATAAGTCGGGGTGGTGGATTGCTGTTTGAGAAAGCATATCAAACTTTTAGACTTTGCAATAGTGTTACAATTGCTGAAATAAAACAGCACGAGTACACTTTACTGCATTTTGCAGTAATTCGTGGGAATTTTAGTTTAGTGGAAAACCTTATTTCCAATGAAAACTTTAAAGAATTATTGTTAACAAAAAACAAGGCAATTTGTAACATTCTACATGAGTGTGTGCGAGACACAAAACGGAGTAATTTATCAACTGTAAATGACAAAATTTCCATCATAAGTTATCTTACTAAAATAAATGAAGACTTGTTGGTACAAGAAAACTTGGACGGTGAGTTGCCAATCGAGTGCAAGAACGTTAATAGTGCCCTAGTATGTCATCTGTTCAATTGTGGTAAGGTATTGTTTGAGGAAAAAGACTTACAGCTTCGAATAGTTCACAATTTGACAAAAACACTAAACAGCAAAGAATATGGAACGTTTATGAAGTTATTAACTTCAGGGAAAGAGGAAAGTTTTGTTAAAGACATTGTTAACAGTAAATTTATGGAGAAGTATCTGTTAGATGCAATTTTTCTTAGGATTGAACCCGAAAATGATTTGATGGATTTGTTAAAGTTGTATGGAACTGTGTTTACGAAAAAGCCTTCTCGCTCTAGGGCCGCAATACATTTAGCAGTTAAATACAAAAGGAGTGCGGATTGTATTAAATGGTTACTCAATAATACTGACTGGAACAATGATGATATTACTAAAGCGCTTACGTTAAAAGCTGGTGGTTTATTTATCATCATTGCATTGTTGGATAAGAGAGATATCGATCTGAGAAACTTTCCTACTTTATTTCATTTTATTTGCAATAGGCCAATTTTATCCAGTGAACACTTGAAATTCATTCAAGATCTTATTTCGAAAGATGTTGCGGTGAGTATAAAGGATAAGAACTCAAAAACAGCGATAGATTACTTATTACAATCAAAGTGCAATCGGTATTCCCTGGAAGTGTTCAAAATTCTTCAGTCAGCTTCGAAAAATTCCATTAATTTAGAGTGCCAAAAAATATACTGGGTTGTTCGAGAATCACATCCAGCGGACAAATACGAGTTATTTCAGTATGTTTTTACAAACGGGAAGGAAAATTGGGAATGGGACTCCACAGGAACTACATGGCTTCATCTAGTGATGACTACAAAAAGCGTTGATGCTACAAACAATAAGCAAGAAACTCCTCTTCATTTGTTGACACAGCAATATAACTTTTGTATTGAAAGTTGGAAGTTTTTAGTCGACAAAAATGCAGATATATGGGCAAAAGATATTAACCATAACACTCCAGTTTCAAATTTATTAAAGCTTGGCTCTGAGAGTTGCGTATCTGCAATGTCATATGTTATTCAACACATTGACAATGATGAAGTAATTGCCAAGTTTTCGGGTATAAGTTATTGTAATTCAGATAACAAAACACTGCTTCACCTCGCTGCCAAACGGCATAACTTCGAGTTGTTACAGTTTTGATTAAAGGCATCATGTAGTGTTAATGCAGTCAATAAATACAAAGAAACTCCTTTGCATTGTGTAAATCGTGAATTTATTAGATCGTATTCACTGGAATGTTGGAAAGTTTTAGTTGACTATGGAGCTGATATCTTTGCACTTGATAATTCCAAACGCACTCCAATTTGTCAGCTAAAATATGCCACAGAAAAGGACATTTCAACAGCAGTAATGTACGTGTTAACCAAATTTTCCCAAAATATTTCTTCAACTGAACGTGTCATGTGGTTAGTAATAAAAAACTTTGATCTGAACGTGGTAAAATGTGCGTGCGACTGGTACAAAACAAACTTTCAACTGCCACTTGAGAAAGTCACGACAACCATCAATGATACTTGTTCTACTTTGCTGGATGTAGCCTTGGAGAGTGCCAATGG
>JAQFZH010001917.1:0-18702 GCA_034695485.1 Entomobrya nivalis
TTTAAAAGTACGTGCACTTGCACTAAAGATATGTAAGTACATTAATGCACTATGTTGATTTTGATGGGTTGGTTTGTGGAATTTCCTTACTTTGAACTTTGATATGTGCGCACCACACAAACTCATGCTTAACTGCACACATATTTTGAGAACAGTCACTTGTGCTATGAATGAAATAGTACAATTGTCCACATATATCACGTACATTCAATATGCATGTTCATATTCCACTTGCTCGTGTTATGATTGGTAATGCATAACGTTTTACATGCACTTGTCCTCAGAATGTAATGCGTGAAAGGGATTATTTAACCACTTTTTTGAGCCTCTTGTATGAAGGGCGTCTACTACGCATGCAAGCTAGTTTGTATTTATATGCTCTCTGTGTACCTGGTACACATATTAGACCCGAGTAGACATTTGTTTTTACCCTTATGACTGACTCTCCTTCTCTTAAAAATGCTAATGTATTTGAAGCATGAAACATTTCGTCAACCTTTTCCGAACAAGTTGCGTCGGGAATTATTTTTTTAGAAATTCAACAATACATAATTTACTGCATAAAATCTTGCAATGTACCTAAACACGTCGTAAAGAAATCCACATGGTTTTAACTTACAAGATTGCTTATTCATTCAACTTTTAATTTAGCTGGGAAAGACTGCTGAAAAATTATGGTTAACTTTTTAGTTGTAAAATATTGAATCCCAGATGAATACATGGCTTCATTTTTGGCAACAAAACCTTGTTAATTTTTCCACCTAATGCATTATGTCAGTTGGGTTTGCCGTTTTTTATACCAGAAATATTCTTTTTACTCCGTTCAAAATCCACTTTATAGGTGTTTTACTGGATGGTAGACAGATATTAAACACGCATAGTAATATTGTCAGTTTGAACATCTTCAATGCATGGGAACGTCTATGAAATGCACATATATATAATCATTACTATAGAATGAGTAAAAGGAATGAATATGCATGTTGAATGCACGCTTACGATAGCGCATCAAGTACACATCTATTTAAACACACATGCGCGGTCGTAAAAATAAGTATACAGAAGTTAAACATATACAGAATGTGGATTACTGAAGCAAAAGCACGTACCTAAATTCTGGATACAAGAAACATCACGTGATGATATGACCACAGTACTCGAGCATCATTCAAGCCAAGCAGTGACAGAGAGTACCGTCGTCATACAAATCTATACAGTAAAATTGTACAAAATATCAACATTATCGTTCTTTATTAATACAGCGGCTCCAACTGCAGTAAAAATACTATATTTTTTCATAAACCCTTTGTTTGTTTCTTACTTTCCAATCTTTTAAATGGGAAAAGATCATTTAAAATTAGGATAGATTTTTATTGAAATCAGAGCAAAATTGTATCGGATTTCACCCTACACCGTGACGTACAGCAACAAATTGGTTCAGAATTTATTTTAAACTGTTAAATATTCATTTGTGTCTATAGAGCTCCAGTAGTTGAAATGGCTCCCAACAACTTTGCCGGTGGTTCACGTAAAAAAGTATTTCGCCCCAAAAAAGCTTTAGTAGCTCATATTAATGTACACCATGTGATTCACCAGTGCCTATTTTGCAACAAATCGTGCAGCAAAAAATCAGATCTGTTTTCTCACCACCGAAGCCATGTTAATGAGAAACCATATTCGTGCAAGTTGTGCCACAAAACATTTACAAATAATAGCAACTTGAAGACTCACATAAATACTAACACACACGAGAAATTTTTCAAATGTAACGTTTGCCATAAGTCATTCTCTACTAGACAATATCTTAGAACACATGAGCAGATCCACAGCGGGATTAGAGAATTTCAATGTAAGCACTGTGACAAAAGTTTCACTACAAAAAGCAACCTGAATAGCCATCTTAACCAACATAAAACTGAAACACCTTTCAAATGCAGTTTATGTGGCCGGTTTCTGGGATCTGCTACTGGCCTTAAATGCCACATCCAAGCACATACTGGAGAGAAGCCGTACCGTTGTCAATTTTGTCCGAGTTCATTTTTACTAAAGAGTAAGCAAATGACAGTTCACTCCAAATTACAGAGGTACACATGTGAATTGTGCGGAAAGTCATGCATGCAGCTACACCAACTAAACATGACAGAATGGAGAACAGCTGTACCGTTGTGAATTATGCTGCAAATCTTTTAAACGTAAAGTTGATTTACGAATCCTGAGGAAACCCACAATCACATCAAACATCACAGTTGTCAAAAATGCACAAAGAATTTCATAACTAAAAGAAATTTAACGTCACACTGGCGCAAAGACTCACGCGTGTCAACTGTGTGGACAGTCATTTTCCCAACGTAGTGATATGCAATGTCATTTGAAGAGAATTCATTATCAAATTAAAACCACAAATGTAATTTTTGTGGTGAAGCAGTTTTCTGCCATTTTGTGTTGATAATCAAATATTTTATAGTTTTGATTTTGTTACAATTCTCCACTGTTAAATAAAATTTACTTTTCTTTATATAAAAAAGCAACTATTGCCTATCATTATTCTTCATTCGTAAAACAAATATCCCGTGAAACAGAATAAATCGAAAAATCGTTGTTAATATAATATGGCTGATTAAATCAAGCAGTGTACCTTAACATTCAGTAATATAACCGAATGGTAATAATTTACAACAAATTTTAAACTTCGTAATTATGCTCTAAAAAGAAGAATGCACCTTAAAATACAAAATGAATGAAATCAATATAATAATTGAGTTCCAAATGAATAGTTGGCTTTATTAATGACAGGAAACGTAATAAAATATGACAACCGCGTGATGTTTCAAAACAATAACACGTAAATCCTAAATAAATACTATAATTATGAATTTTTAATACATACAATTAGTTTTTAATTTCTGGAATTTATATGACACAAACAACTAAGAGGCCTGCCAAAGAAAATTATATATAATTCAGCATAATAAATATAGGTACCATAAATTGTACCCAAATATTTCATGTAAATTCCGCCCTTCATATTTACATGTATATTTTTCATTTTCAAGGATTTAAAAGTAGCAATTGGCTCATTAGTCATTATGTTATTTTAATTAATTGTGCGTTTTCATATGCTTCCTTGAATCACCCGAAGATACAAAAGTCTTAGGACACTTTTGACATTTGTAAGGCTTTTCTCCTGTATGAACTCTCGTATGGGTTACTAATTCAGATCTTGATGCGAACAATTTTCCGCACAAATTGCATTGGTGCTCCTTAATTTGATGGTGAATACTTTTTGTATGTACGTTCAAATTTCGTTGGTGAGAAAACGATTTTTGGCACAGTTCACATTTGTAATTGTTCAATTTCGTGTGAACATTCATGTGCCTCTTTAAAATGTCTTTTGTTAAAAACTTTGCATTACACGTAGAACAATGATGTGGTCTAACACCAGCATGTGCATCTTCATGTTGTCGAAGTTGACCCTTTTGTGTAAATGATTTGAAACATATTCCACAGCGGTAAGGCTTCTCCCCAGTATGTGCTTTGATGTGGTATTCGAGAGATTGAGCTGAACCCAGGTACTTCGCACACAAATTACATTTAAATGCCGTTTCGGGTTTATGCGTATTCAAATGTCTTGTCAAGCTAGATTTGTGGGTAAACACTTTTTGACAGTGCTCACATTGAAATTCTTTGAGCCCATTGTGTAGCAAAAGATGAATTTTGAGAGTACTCATTCGGTTAAACGATTTTCGGCAAACATTGCAGGAGAAAGATTTTTCTCCTGTGTGACATTTAATGTGCTGATTTAAAGATGTATCGTAAGCAAATGATGTGTCACATAATTTGCAGAAGTGGGGCTTCTCGTTTGTATGTGTTCGGTAGTGAATAAAAAGATAATAGGATCGAGTGAATGTCTTCTTGCAAAAAAGGCATTTATAAATTTCTTGACGAATTTTAGTATGTGGTTGTGAAGTTTTGTTTCTACTAGACACTTTTTTAGAAGTTGAGCGGTTTAAATTCTCTGCAACCATTTTAATTCCAAAATTTAATATTTTAAACAATGAATTTTTTATCCGTTCCACAAATTTTGCACTTTCGTTGACATGAATGTGGGTTCCCTTTTTCTGTATGGTAAAAATATATCACTCCTGCCCCTAGCAAAATAACCAGGAAAATTAAGTCAAATTAAAAAGCAGTTCTATCATTTGAAATTAAATCACTTTCAACTGAATTAAAATTGGTTATAGAAATATATTGATTATGGCTTAGCTGAAATATTTGCTGCAGACGTGTTGAATGTTAAAAAACAAGTGACAGTTTGATCTAGCACGACAAGTACGCATAGCACACACTGAGAACATATTGTTTTGTTTTCTAATGCACGTTAGAGCTACACAAGAGCTTTGGGTACTTATCTGTGTGGCTACTTTTTCCTATAAATACGTTTGTTGGTGCATTTCATTGGGGTGGTTTCATGTTAAATATTTTTTGTACAACTGCTAATAGCATTCATGCTACGTATGCATGGTGCCTTAAGCTTGCATGTCCTTCTGCTTAGATGTTTAAAAATACTTCGCATTAAATATCGATGCGTGCATTGAATACAAATGCTTGTTGTTCGCGTTATTTATTTACCTGGATATTTGTACAGGCAGAAAAAACACTCATGCGTTTTGTGTTCACATATTATTTGAACACAAAACACATTTAAATGATTTGTCCCACTTAAAACATTGGACAGTAAAAAAACAAGATTTTACGAAAAATGAGTGTTTTTCTGCAAAAGTAGAGACTGTAATAATACAAAAATGATAATGTTGATATTGTGTGTAATTTTACTCAACAAAGCTAAATGGCGATGGTCCTTTCTGCCACTGCTTGGATTGAATAATGTTCGTGCACTGTGATCATATCAAAACGTGATGTGTTTGGTACCCTGATTTTAAGTACGTGTTTTCGCTTCAGTAGTCCACATTCGGTATGCGTATACCTTCTGCAATCTTATTTTTACGACCGCCGATGTGTGTTTAGATAGATGGGTACTTGATGTGCTACCTTAAACGTGCATTCAACATGCATATCCATTCCTTTTGCTCGTTAATTATTTGGTATTATATATATTTACATTTGACATACGTTCCAATGCATTGAAGATGTTCAAACTGACAATATGATCATCGGTTTAATATGTGTCTAGCATTCGGTAATACTTATTTAAAGTGGACTTTGAATGGGGTAAAAAGAATGTTATTTCGACGAAATTTTGGCATGAAAAACAACAAACTTGTTTAATAAAGCCCAATCAAATCATTCAGGCCGTCATATGAAAACGAATTTTTCATTTAAGTTTTAATGAATCAGTTAGAAATTTTAGACCATTGAAAGTAAACATTGTAGTAGTGAGTAAGGTCGAAACAATTCATGTGCAATATTTAAAATAGTTTAATAACTAATGTGAAATTTGTAAAGCATATAATTTTTAGTAATAAACTGCTTCCGCATAGATAGTTGAATTTGTTTTTTGCGTAGAACTGACTGTTCTACGCGAACATAATAAATGCAAACTTGGACATCTCAAGAAACGTCAATTCCTTCCTTCATGCATGTAGACCTTGTCCGAGCCTAAAAAGCTAAAGAGATACTATTTGTTTATGAGCTCTTTGAACATCTTCCGATCTCAAAGTTGCAGAGAAAAATCATAATTTTGATGTTTAATTGTTCGTTTATTCAACAGGTGAATATTTCAGTATCCTCAATTAAAAGAAAAAATTGATCTATTGGTCTAAACAACAATCAATACAATAAAATATCAACCCAAACACAAAAATCAAATTGTTTTATAGTTATTACTTTAAAAATATACTCACAAACATGTTCAAGTTATATGATTGATTAACAAAAAGTACTAAATGCCATATAGCATTATACCCAAACGTGGTTTTGGTGTTGATGGCGACGAAGTGTGTTATTGTGGCACCTTAATCAGATAACAAGTTAACTAAAACCACTTAATTAACCAATCAATTAATTTGGTATAAGAGCTGTGTGATATTAATTTACAAGATGGTTTGCTCATTATACTTGTGTCTGAAAAGTGGTAGTGTAGATTTAGATGCGCCCTAAACTAGAACATATGTTGAATTCTATTAAATATTGAAGTCCAGATGCATAGTTGGCTTTATTCATGACAGAAGAGACCTTAAAAATTTAAAATTTATGATAGATATTTAGAACTAATAATGAGTAAACTTTTTTTTAAACATATCTAGAAATTTTAAATACACAAAATTAACTTTTTTATTTGAGGAGTTGACATTAAACCCACAATAATGGAAATATAAACAAGAAATCCAAGAAAATTAGATTATTTAATTACACATTATATGTGATTCCATCAAACCTAACTAATTATAAAATATAAACTCTTTCTTTCATATGTACAAGTATATTTTTAATTTTCTGTGTTCAAAGAGTGAACATACGAATTGGTTTTGCAAAATCATTTGTGTGTTTTGATATGATGGCTTAACTTACTTGATGATACAAAAGCCTTGGGACATGTTTGACATTTGTAAGGCTTTTCCCCGGTATGAATTCTCGTGTGAATTACTAAATCAGCTTTCAAAGCGAATGATTTCCAACATAAATTGCATTGATGATCCTTAATTCGATGGTGAATGTTTTTGATGTGGGCATTTAAATGGCTTTGTTGGGTAAACGATTTCAGGCACAGTTCACATTTGTAACTATTTAATTTAGTGTTACCGGGGAATGGCCTTTGGACCGGACTTCGGACTGGACTGTGGACTTTCTTTGTCCAGTTATTGAGTGAAAGCACTCTGGGAGGGATATTTGTCTATTTTAGATAAGGGGACTTCATGAAGCTATTTGGAGCTTCATGAAGGGCATATTGAATGTTTTCTTTTGTCTTGTCAGGTGCGCACTTCCTGTGCACTCTGACTCATATTGTCCTCCAATATTTCCTTTGTCTGGAAATATTGGATATTTTCCTTTGTTGTTAAATTGGTATAAATACCAGGGAATATTTTGTAATGGTTATCATTGGTTGGCCAGTTGTCTGTCTAATTGGACCAACAGTCGAGAAATAAAGTCGTAACGTTTGCAACCGGAGTCGGAAGCATTTTGGTTATCTTTATTCCATGATCACATATTAGCTAGGAGCTATAGTCCTAGAATTTTCCCCATGTCAAGGGGATGGTCCTTCTGAAGTCATTAAGTCATAGGGGGCTTTCAGAAAGGTTACCACTTGTCATCAGAATTTGGAGTAGCTGATGCTGTCGTTGGAATTCGTGGAAACATTTAGTGTGAATATTCATGTGCTGCTTTAAATATTCTTTTGTTAAAAACCTTTTATTGCACGTAGAACAATTGTGTCGTCGATTGTCCCCATGTGAATTCTGATGTTGTCGCAGGTAATTCTTTTGTGCAAATGACTTGAAACATATTTCACAGCGATAGGGTTTCTCCCCAGTATGCGCTTGGATGTGGCGTTTGAGAGAATGCGTTGAGCCCAGATACTCCCCACACAAATCACACTTAAAAGGTGTTTTTGTTTTATGTGTATTCAAGTGTGTTATCAAATTACCTTTCTGGGCAAAACTTTTGTCACAATATTCACATGTAAATTCTTTGAGCCCACTATGTAGCATTTGATGTCTTCTGAGATCATTCATTAGCTTGAACGTTTTTTGGCAAACGTTGCACGAAAAAGGTTTATCCCCTGAATGGCTTTTAATATGTACATTTAAATTGGAATCATGAGCAAAGGATTTGTCACACAACTTGCAGAAGTGGGGCTTCTCATTTGTATGTGTTTGGTAGTGACGGTAAAGACTGTTAGATCGAGGGAATAATTTGAAGCAAAAAAGGCACTCATGGGTTTCAAGATAAATGATTGCATCAACACGTAAACTTTTGTTGATACTAAGCACTTTTGAACAAGGTGGATCACTCATTTTTTCTGGAACCATGTTTGTTCCAAAATTAAAATTGTCTGTAACTAGTAAAACGTTTTTAGATAATGGTACAAAACAGGAACCTTTGTACACAAACATGTGTTTGCGATTATGCTTTTGAGCGAAAACAAATAACTTTAAGCACGAGAAAACTTTAAAAGTAAGACAAGTCAGGTTTTAAGACTTCCTACTAGTTCCTGACTGATTTTGTTTAAATATTTATTAGCTGCAAACTGGACTTGTCTAATGTAATTGGAGGTTTGAAACAAATCGGAACTAAAAGTGGAATTGGACACACAATATCATGACAAATTATGTTTGAGCTTTTTAATGTATGCTTTATCTACCCGAGCAATTTAGGTACTAACTTGACAGCCATTCCACATTCATAAGTTTGTACATTTCAAATGTGTGGTTTGATGTTTCATTTGACATAGCATAGACGTGGTGATCTCAGCTTGAAAGGTTGTTTGATTACGATTTGAACATGAAATATGCAGACGTGCATAGATCACATTCCTGGTTATACCATTGCTTTCTATGTTGATATTTATACGTATTGAAAATACATACATGCACTTTGTGTATCCGGGTTTTTTGACCACGGGAATAACACAAAACATAATGTACAACTTGATGTGTGCGTAAAATAATACCTCGTTATATTATTTTAAAATTAAATATCATGATAAAAATGCATACGACAGTTTTACAAATTAGGCATTTTGTGGAATACATTTATATGAGTGGCCAATGCGGCCTTGCACCGGATCTTTTTGAGTAAACGAGAAGGATGTCATGGACTACACAGATGTATGCTTCTGTTTGTTTTATGTTTATTTCGTAACTTATTAAACAGCTTATAATTTTTATGCCAGAATGTAATCTACGATTTTCCAGGATTGGTTGGTACAAAGAACATAATATTGATGTTCCTTTCAACATAATTAGGCCAAGTAATTGGCAGACTTGTTTATTTAGTAGCTTCACACTTGAGAACATATTTTGAACAAAATAATTTCCAATCATTCTAAATTAGTGGCATCAAAACGTTACAAACGAGTATTTGTAGACATGATTTTCATGCTTTACCATTATTTTAAACATATTCTTTGTATTCCTTCCTTTAATTTAATTTTGCTTTATCAATGTATTATTGGATGGCTTATGCAAACGTAACACGTAAATATTTGAGCTTGCATTGTCTATTAATAAATGCACCTGAACAGCGCATTTTAGCAAATGTAAAACGACCGAACGGACTAAACCTGCATAACAAGTTGCTTGTAGGTGCGCAATGTTGACGGAAATATTCCTGCATGTGGGGCTTAATTGTTTGTCTTTAGCATTGGTATGCCGCATACACTACAATACATATATCGTAGCAAACGCGTGTATCTGCCCAGTGGATATTTAACTCCATCGCATGCAATGAAATCAGTTTGTACGCAGACCACTCAAAGAAAGCTGCTACACAAACAAAGTGCACAAAACCACTCAATGGAGTGATATCGCACACATTGTACTAGAAACGTCGAAAAATTGTACTTTACGCTACTTCTGCAGAAATTATTTTATATCAGTTATTTTGAAGTACCGACAGCACGTTCTCAAAAAATAGTTTCTGAATTGAATAACTCAAATTATAAAAATACCTAACGAACTAAAGCAACTTAATTTATTGTAATTTTTGAAAGTAAACCGCTGACATTTCTGCTCGTTAATTTCTTATTCTTACAAAAGCATTTACTATTAGTACGAACCATCATTAAAATGTTTTCCGAAAGTTTTAGATGCGTTTTTTGTGAACATGTTTTTAGCTTTAAGAAAAGTTTAAAAACACACACTAAAATTCATCTTGGGATTCACGCATGCTTATTTTGCAACAAATCATGCACCAGTGAGGCCCATCTTTTTATTCATTACCGGAGTCATGTTAATGAGAAACCTTATTTATGCAAGTTGTGTGACAAAACATTTTTACATAATGGCCACTTAAATACACACATAATTACGCACACCCAAGAGAAGCCTTTTAAATGCAGCGTTTGTGGAAAGCCATTCTCTAGTGGAGGTGATCTCAGGAAGCATTTGTTACTTCATAGTGGGATTAGAGAGTTTCAATGCGAACACTGTGAAAAGTGTTTCAAGCACAAGTCTACCTTGAAAAGCCATTTAAACACACATCAAGCAGAAACAGCTTTCAAATGCGGTTTATGTAACCGGTTTCTGGGATCTGCTCATGGCCTCAAGAATCACATTCAAGCACATACTGGAGAGAAACCATATCGCTGTCAGTTTTGTCCTAAGTCATTTGCACAAAAGAGTAACCTACGGAAGCATGAAGATATGCACAATAACATCAAACGGTATAACTGCTCAAAATGCAATAAAAAGTTTTCAAGTACAAATGTTTTAAATAGGCACAAGATAGTTCATACTAAATTGAAAGCCTACTCGTGTGAGTTGTGTGAGAAATCATTTACTGAGAATGGTAGCTGGAAAAGGCACATAAAGCGAGTTCATCAGCAAATCAAGGAGCACAAATGTAATTTGTGTGAGAAACAATTTGCCGCAAAGGACAATTTAGTAAGCCATGTGAGAGTGCATACTGGGGAAAAGCCATACAAATGTTCTAAATGTCCCGCTGCTTTTAAAGTTTCAAGCAACTTAAGCCGACATTTAAAAATTCACAAATTCTAATGAAGATAACTTTTAATATTAAGACTTTTCTTTTGCTGTATTTTCAGCACAATGAGTCTCCTTTTCTCGGTTTATAAATTTAACACTTTAAATTATGCTTTTCTAATTTGGCTTGTATTTTGATTAAATACTTCGTTGTTCTTAGTAATATTTTGGTTATTCCCAACTCAAATAAATAAAGCCGTTAATATAAGTTGTCTCATATTAGTATTAATTGTTATACTTTGGAATTGTAGAATTTTTATCTAAAACAAAGCTAGTGACGAGATTTGTGTATGCGAGTTGTTTTGTATATTTACTAAATTATTTTAATAAGTGTATCGAATAAATTTCAAGAGTCAAGTCAATTGGCTTCTTTGCTATCTTGGCCACGATGAAGAATGCACATTTTTCTAGTCCGCTGGTCCAGCGGCAGCAAAGGTTTTCCTCACCCCCACCAAAATTTCCACCTTATCATCGAAATAATTTTTACCGACTTATTGGATTTTTTTCGACGTTCCCGTCATGAAACAACAACTTTTTCAATGGTAAAGTTCATTTTTAAAGGATAAAATGGGTTCAAATAAATTTTGAAGGAGATTGTTGCTCGTAATTTATAATTGTTGTGTTATTTTTTTAGGAATAGGATAGTTACTCAAACCATACTGACTTTCAGCTGTGTTTTTATCAAGATGGGCTGGTTTTTATATTGAAAATAATGCCGAATCTAGGACAATTGTTTTTTTATTTTATAAATTAAGTTTAATATTTTTGATTACTTAATTAAGTATATTTATTGATTTAATTAATTATGTTTAATTATTATTTATTTAATTATTATTTATTTAATTATTTATGTTTAATTATTATTTATTTAATTATTATTTATTTAATTATTTATGTTTAATTATTATTTAATTAATTATTTATGTTTAATTATTATTTATTTAATTATTTATGTTTAATTATTATTTATTTATTATTTTTGTTTATGTAATTTAATTTAAAATATATTTAATTGAATAAAATTGATTTTATTAGTTTGTTTAATTATTGACTGTTATTAAATTTCGTTTATTTAGTTTTGGTTTATTTATTTATTTTTAATTAACAAAATTATGTATTTAATAAAAAAAAATCTGATCTAAATTACCAATTCCAATCAAAATTAAATCCAGTCGGCGACGAATATCAGCTGACGTATTTCCAGCTGCGTACCAACAGGCTACTTGAATAATCTGAAACACAAAGACGAAAAATTAGAACAATTTGTAATCATTGTAACAAAAAAACTGAAAAACATTTTAATCACCAATTAATCTTTCGGGATTGAAAAAACCGTTGCAAAGCACGTGGGAAGAATGGTCGATTGGAACACATTCGCAGTTGAATTATTAACTTTGGCCGATGGCGCCCCTTATCCATCAAGGCCAACAAAGGAGTTCACAACTTTGACAAGTCCCAAATATCCTATCCAAAAAGAATCAAAGGAATTAAAAATTAATACTTAGACATCTAGTTATTTTTTAAGTATTTGATTTTTTGGAATGGAATGGAATGGAAGGAATGGAAAACTGCTAATGTTTTGACCTTGAAATACAACTGACATATGTTTTGTATGAAGTATGCATGTCTTTGAAGCATGCCACTTATATACCAAACCTGTTCAACTTTGTCGACAATCGTTTTTTGCATGAATCGACGAGGCAGTTAGTACTACTAAACGCATATTACCATATTTTTGTAACTATGTTTGGTTTCAAATAAAAAAACGTTATATTTATTAAAGTGATACTTGTTCATTTACTTCATTTATTTATGACATTACGGATGAAAAATGGCACATTTCTGCAGTTTCCGAGGAAAATATTTTTAGAGATGTTTTAAGCAAATCCATTAACTAGTATTAAAATTACACATAAAGCTAACCGAAAAGTCCTTGATGATCCGTAAAAATCTAAAACACTCCTTAAAGTACACACTTTTTATCATGCATTTTCATCTAATATGTTAACATATGCATTTTTAACAATTTGTTTGTCCGACCTGCAATGAAGTCTTGAATTGAAATTAACAACAGTAAAGTTAAATCAAATATTTTATAGATAAACCTTATGTAAATGCTATTAGAGCAAAACTTGATGATTATAAATCATTTTCAGCTGTATTTGGGTTAACTGACGATGGTTGAAGTTAAAAAGTAGTATTATATCGCAGGATCAACACATTTAATTGTAATTAAGGTTGGTTTTGTTTTGCATTTTCCATACATCCTGTGTATAACGGACGCATTTTGTTTCTGTAATAGGTGGTGAGTTAGTGATATTAATGCTTTGGTCTTATACACAAAATTTGTGCTTGCTTTTTCTGTCCTTACAAATATTAAAGTTCAAGGAGACAAAAAATGTGTACTCAATGCACGCATGCATATTTCATGCAAGATATAGTATTACGATGCAAGTAAACATAGGGACTTGTAAAGTTTAAGCTGAATACGTGAATACCATACGCAGACGCATAGAACATTTTCAACATGAAACACAATTAAAATGCAGAAACAAATGTATGAATGTGGAATAGCCACAAAATAGATATATACATAAATATCCAGTGTAGTAAAAAGGGGCAATCCTCAACACGTCTGCAGCAAATAATATTGTTAGTCCGTTCTACAACCAGTACGAATTTGAGTTCAGCTTAAATTTCTTTCAACCGATTGTTTTACTTCTTTAAAACTTACTTATTTATTTGTCAAGTTTGCTAGTGGCAAGGGTGATATATTTTCGCTATGAAGAAAAACATTCATGAAAATAAAAGTGATCATTTGTGGAACTGCTGAAAAACCAAATTGTTTAAAGATAATTTTAATTTGGTAATGAAAATGTCTTCAGACAACGTTAAGCCAAAAACTTTAAATAATAGGTTAAGTAGCAAAACAAGCTTACAACCACGTACTAAAATTCACCTTGGAAGTCATGTATGCCTATTTTGCAACAAATCATTTCCTCAATCCAAAAATCTTTTTATTCATTACCGAACACATACAAATGAGAAGCCCTGTTTCTGCAAATTATGTGACAAATCATTTTCTCAAGCTTCATCTTTAAATCAACATATTAAGTGTCACACAGGAGAAAAACCTTTCTCATGCAACGTTTGCCGCAAATCGTTTAACCAAATGATTCATCTCCGAAGTCATCAAGTGCTACATAGTGGGCTCAAAGAATTTCAATGTGAGCATTGTCAAAACGTGTTTAGCCATAAATCAAGCTTGAGAAGACATTTGAATACTCATAGACTAGAAACGCCCTTTAAGTGTAATTTGTGTGGGCAGTGCCTGGGTTCAGCGCATTCTCTTAAAGACCACATTCAAGCACATACTGGGGAGAAGCCTTACCGTTGTGAAATATGTTTGAAATCCTTTTCATTGAAAGGTAACCTTCAAAGACATGAGGATGCACATGCTGGTATTAGACCACATAATTGTTCCACGTGTAATGCAAAGTTTGCAACAAAAAACGATTTAAAGAAGCACATGAATGTTCATACTAAATTATACAGTTACAAATGTGAACTGTGCCAGAAATCGTTTACCCAACAAAGCAATTTGAATGCACATATAAAATGCATTCACCATCGAATTAAGGAGCACAAATGCAATCTGTGCGGGATGTCGTTCGCATTGTGAGCGGTTCTGGTAAAACATACGAGAGTTCATACTGGTGAAAAGCCTTACAAATGTCACATATGTCCTAAAGTTTTGCACAATCAGGTGCTTTAAAAAACATTTGAAATCGCACAATTAGTTAAAACAAATTAACCCCCTTTTGTTGCTCTTAAATCATTGAAATTGAAATAAAATTGTAATATGAAAACAGGAGTTATTATTTAATATTTGGTTAGAATTTATGGTACATACATAAATTATGTAGAATTATATATGCTTTTCTTTGATAGACCTCTTCTGTTATTTTTGAATGAAAGTCGTTGTTTGTGTGATCTACATTGAAATACTTATTTTATATATTTGTAACTCATAAATGGATTATTAATTCAAGATTTACGTATTATTGTTTTGAAATATCACGATTTTTTATAATATTTTACTGTCATGAATAAAGCAAAATATCAATCATTCTTTTGAATTAATACCATACGAATTACCTGTATTACTGAATAATTAGATCTATTGCTAGATTTTATTAAGTTAATTTTGTTATAAGGTTGTATCACCCCAACTTGCAAGTTTCCCACGGCATCTGCTCTGTGTTGACTTTCTGCCATGTATTTCAGTACATTAGGCTACTGCTTTGCTATATCTTCTCATTCTCATTGGCCTAAAGCAACCTCGATCTATTTGCTCTGTGCTCACTTTGCAGTGACGAGAGACGTTATTGGGCTACGGCTTTGCTGTTTGTTATTCTCATTGGGCTGAAACAACCCACAAGTCAAAAGCGTATTCCGTCCTTAATACCTTCATTGACATGACTTAAATGTGATGGAAAAACGAAAAAATTTAGTTGAATTCTTAATTGGATGAAAGGTGGTAGTTTGTAATTGCGTCTGAATTTGTTAAAAGACGTCCTTAAATCAACCTGTCAATTATAATATACATTTAAATGCTACACGTCTTATTCATATAACAATTATACGTCCTAACAATTTATATAAATTATATGGCGACGAAAAATACAAAAATTATTCTTGGTTTACACACTCACATGGTTAATTGTAATTAATATTATAATTACAATTTTATTTTTTACAACCTTAAAAACTACCTTATATTATTTTTTTCGCGTAAAAATATGTAACCCAGGTTCCCACATTATTTTGGTCTGTGCGTGATTTCGTTTTTCTTTATCAAATTTTCATGAATTTTTTTCTCCTTCAAAATCATTTGTTTTTTCTTTTGGCCACAAGAAATATATGTACATAAAAATAAACAATGAGGTACAAATTATTTTTATGAATACTAATTAGGCGCATGTTGCTTTTTGTAGATGATTTAACTTCTGTACGTGGTCTTCATCTTCTGTAGAGTTGATTATCATAATTACTTAGTAGGTCTATATAAAAAATGTGATTTAGATACATAGTAATAAGTCTATTTGATTGCTGTTGGTTTTTTAGCCTCTATTACTGCGAGAGGTAGTCTGGAGAGGGTTCTGCTAGCGGCTCTGGCGTTGTGAAAAGGGGATTTGGGAACGCTGGCGGATGGGGAATAGGTCCCTCTGACTTGGGTCTTCTTATGTAGGCAAGTAGCCAGCAGGAGACTGCCACTGCGACATAGGCAAGGAGGGCGGTGATGATGAGGGAAATTATAAAGCCCACCATTGACACGCATACTTCCTCCTTTTGAATTTGTGGTGCTAAAATACTAAAAATGTATTAAGATATGCGCACATGCATGCATATAAAATAATAATTACCCTAAGAAAATAAAACTAGAAAGCAGAAAATTGAAACTTGGTAATCCTTTTACTGAGATGGGATTTTGCTGATACCAATTGTTGGAATTCTATTTTAAAACATGTCATCTGATATTTTATGCGATTAATAACGTACAAAAATTAATTGGATTGGACAAAATATCTCTCTCTACAAGCTTCAATTAGAATACCAAAACATCTTAAACATCTTTGCAACTCTTGACTTGAATTCAGATCCGAACGTTTTGTTTTGTTGATGTGGGATGATAGGTGTGTGGCATATATCAGGTATAAGGCACGGGTTTAAGGAAGCACGTTCATATGTATTCAAAAACAAAAGTAGTTGAATTGAACCAGTCCATTCCACTGACTACATACAATTACATCTTTGTCACGGTAAGTGTCATGCATTCAAGTTAAAGATTACATAGATTCTTTAATATAGGCGGAATAACTACTATATTCTTTTACTTTAGACGTACTGTCATATAACACAAATGTGATGTATATTTTATACAAAGTTTGGTGTATTAAAATGTTTAATAAAATATTATTCAAGAGCTAAATAACTTGCGAACATTTTTACAAAGAAACCTTTCTTAGCTACTTCAAGAAAACTTCAAGCCTCTTCAAGGTATTAAGCAAACTCTAAGTATGCAGTGAAAATACTAAGCTGAGTAGCACTACTTGTTCATATTAAGTAATAACTGAAACTACGAAAATGACTATGAATGAATATGAATGTAGTTTAGAAAATATTAAAACAACTGTTTCTGCAATCTTATCAAATATGTTTAGCACATCTCCATCTTTATTACGTATTCCAACGTAGAAACATATTCCCAGCATTCCAAAAACGGAAAATAATTGTCATCCGTCTACAATGACAGGTGTCAAGTTACCCCAAAAATACTCCCCGATTAAATTTGACTTTGAATCGAGCAGCCGAAAAAAATCAGACAGTTTTTAAATTCCCATGTTTTCATGCTTTTAATATAAACAAATTTCTCTTTAGAAAAAAGTTGTAGACGTGAATATGAATCAAAAAAGCAAGATGATAAATTTGGCATCAAGCTATGTTGCATATTTTTTTTGATTTTACTACAGCCCGATCCTTCTTCTCTTACATCATTTTAGAATTAATTAAAAAAGAATTAAAACAACCATATCAATTGATACTCTGGATATTTACACTTCATTTATGTGTGACATCATGAAAAAAATATTATTATTTATAAAAATTGAATGGACTCTATGTATTATGCATTTGTTGACTGCTGAGTGTTCTGATTAAACGATTTTTGGCAACTTTTTCTCACAAATTGCAATGTTGAGGTTTCTTGTTTTGACTTATTTGGTACGGAGTGCAAAATTCTGAGTGATTTGTCTCAAACAATTATCTGGCTGAATTCCAGGAGGAATTAGAATATATGCTTTTCTTGGTTTCTTGGGATTATTTGCATTTGATGATATGCTTGGTAAGGGCTTAATGTATACCAATAAATGACTACTATATAGTTGAAAAACCGAGGATAAATTTTTGAAAGTTTTAGTTCATGTCAAGATAGGTTTTTATAGTTTTAGGCATGTTAGCTGATGTTGGCGTTTGGTTTTATTATTTCACAAGCTAAGTACTGAAAACCATCAAAGAATAGAGCAAAACTTATCTATTTGACTAAACTGGCAACCAATACAATAAAATATCATCCCAAACGCCAAAATACGATTTCTTGATGACAATTAATTTAAAAAATATTACAAACATTCAGGTTATATGACTGGTTAACAAAATTTACTTAATAATATATAGCATTGCATCTAAATGGTTTTGGTGATGGCAATTCTATTATTGTAGCACCTGAATTCGATAGCACGTTAACCAAAATCATTCAATTAATCCAACAATCAAGTCAGTAGAATCACTGAATGATTTAAAAAATATTATTTGACCATCCCAATTGTGTCGTGGAAGTAGGGATTTAGATTAAAATGCGCCGTAAACTAGAAAATTGTGTTGAATTCCATGAAATTTTGTGTTCTTGATGGATAATTGGCTTTATTAACAACAAAAGAGATCTCACAAGATATAATGTAAATATCGAATGATTTTTGAAATTCAAAATGCGTTAATTTTAATAAACATTTTATTTAGAAATTTTAAATTAAGAAAAATAAAATTTTAATCTGAGGAGTTGACATTAAACGAACAATGTCTTTCAATAAAACAGAAACACAAGCGGACCATCCAAGAAAATTACATACATAACTTAATTAATCATTATGTTATTCCACCAATCCTAACCAATTATAAAATTATAATTTATTCTCTCATATTTACAAGCATGTTTTTATTTTCAATAATTTATAAGTATAAACTAGCTCATTACTTTTGTAAAAACTAATTGTGTGTTTTCAAATGTTTACTTAAATTACTTGATTGCGCAAAAGCCTTAAGACATTTTTGACACTTGTAAGGCTTTTCCCCGGTATGAGTTCTCGTGTGAATTACTAAATCAGCTCTCACTGCGAATGATTTCCAACATAAATTACATTCATGCTCCTTAATTCGATGGTGAATATTTTTGATGTGTGCATTTAAACTGCTTTGTTCGGTAAAT
>JAQFZH010001918.1:0-18702 GCA_034695485.1 Entomobrya nivalis
TTTTTGAAACAAATTTGCGATAAACAAAACAAATGATTTGTTTCAAAACATGTTTCTAAAAATGAATTACTAGATGACCATGATATATGTACCTTTTAATCAAACTATATCAAAGTATACTACAATCTCGTTTCTTCGGATTGTCTCCCTTGTCTTTATTCTTGGTTCTAAACTACTTTACTATTAGACTAAACATTATTTACTTGACCGACTAGAAAAAAAGTACTTTCAGATCAGAAATATTTACTCACTCAAAATGAATGCGTTTTCTAATGCAAAAAAATGTGTTTTTTAAAAATTTCAGGACGAGGAATCCAAAAACTTCATTGAGTCACTAAAGAAAAAGCTGAGTCAGAGGAACATCATTACAGGAAAAAATTGCGATTCCAAACCTACCAGCCCCGGAGATCATATCAAGGATTCTACTGAATTTGGTAAAAATCACGTCAACTCTTATTCACAAAATGAACTTCGTCTTAAACTTCATATATCAGTTGATTGAACTCGTAGTACCGTTAATGACAAATCGTAGAGATTATAGGTTGGTTTCATGCTATCCTAAGTTACAGCTACATTCAACAAGATAATGATGTGTATTTGATTTGCATGCAACTTACATTAGATGAAGGCAATTTCGTTGGATCGGAAATGATTCTTTCTTGTAGCAAACCTGTCATTTATGTTAACAGTATTCAGCGATTAGATTTTCGGAATCCATTTTTTTTGTGAATTGAGTCGTTCATGTTTATGATTACTGATTGAACGAAAATTGATCGGGTTTAGTATAATGTATGACACAACAACATGCTGTGTGTTATCAAGAACACAACCAGCAGTATTGGATAACTGTGACTGTTAGTCAAAACTTGTTAAATATTGTTTGCGGGGGATTTCTGTTTATTGTTCAGAGTCTTTTCTGCTTGAAGATTCATGAAAAATGTAATTACTTATGTACAACTGACTGAAGTATTATTACGAAAATTACATTTTTGCATCATATATATTTATAGTCCCACTTCGTATTTCATAGGAGAGCATACGTACGTAATAATAGGAGCATAAAATTTGTAGTTTGAAATCATTTGTCAATTTTATGAAAAATGGTAGCTTAAAACGAGGACAAAATCAGTTGATCATGTCTTTCCCTTGTTGGTAAGTATTCAGTATTGTACTCTTGAATTTCATTCTACTTTGCCACTTAGAGATGATGCAAAGATCGTTTTTTTTAACTTAAACTGTTTGAATGCTTGGCATCATCATCGTATGTCTATCTTGTTTTTTTTACTACAAACGAAATCGCTGCATCACCAACCACGATAGTAAATAATACCCATGATGAGTCTCCCTGAGTCATATACAAACCCTTTACCACTGTTCGCCAGCAGAAAGCCCTTAAGCTGTAAATCCAATCTCAAGTTTCAAGTAGACCTTAAAATATACGAAAATAAATATATTTTAAAGCTGTTGCTACTGCAAAGGTATTTCAATTAGCATTCATTTAGCTGTCGACACGTAACGCACATATCAAGTCTTGAGCAAGAGCATTATATTATGACAACGGCATGATGAATCACATTCACTCACATCGCATCTATTTTCACTTTCGACAATAAGGCAAGGGCAATGTATGTAGTTACAAAAAAATCCACATAATACTTTTATTTTAGTTATTTATTCACACTTCATTCAAGTAGGTAGCTAAGCTGCTTGCATTGTATCATAAGAATCTCCACAAGAAGGCACTTATTAAAGTTGTTACAAAAATATATCCGCCGCGGCATGCATTAAAAGTACCATGATCATTACCAGAAGAGCACTCTCTGACAATGAATCGTGTAAAAAATTTAGATGGTTTCGTTTTCAAATAGACCAAGTTTGCCATAAAGACAAGCTCAAAATACCTTTCACAACACAACAACCATATTATTAGTAAGCAGCATAGAGGGAAATTCGCTGAATAATGTTGAATGTGGTAAGGTAAGATTCATTGAGTTCCACATTTAAATAAAGTGGCTTGTAATGTAGGTACTAATGTTATTGTAAATATTAAAGCAAAAAAAAAAATTATCATCAGCATTTTACGGATGAGTGTACACCTGGTTTAAAGTACAATGCCCATTTGATGGGATGAAATGAATTAAAAACTGTAACAAGTAGTAATCATTTATATTTTTACCTTTTACGTTTGTTTTTTCCTCGTTAGTCGTCGTTCTATACACATGATTGTATTTATATTTTCCCCAAAATTGGGTCAAGTGCTGCACGCACATTCTCATTGTCAGCCAGTAATTCGGATTAGATGGGATAAATGTCGTAAGAAAAGCGAATCAGAGAGAAGGAAGGGTTTTTATTTTACAGTCATGAAAACACAACAATCGTTCATGAGCTTTTTTTGTTACATCTTTGTCACTCGGATAATAATATGATAAGGAGTTAGCAGTTACCCCTATGAGCTTTTCCATTTTGTTTTCCTATTTGATTTATGACTTATGACTGTGAATTGTGATAAATATTATTAGATATTTTATGCCGGCAATAGTCACACAACACAGGTTCATAGTCGGGTATGTTTGTACAGATTTGAATTTTTTAGTGTCGGTATTTTCATACGAGCACAATATTTGATGAGTAGTGGATATTATTCAAGGGCTCAAATTATTGTGCATTGTATTGTGGATTATTGCATAGAAAGAATGAAACTAAATGTAAAGACCATCACAATCGCATGCGATTGTGCTTCGTATGCGTGACAAGCGTATCTCGAAACAAATTACCTGATGAAATGTAAAAAAAAATCCAATTACTGTCCAATGGCATTACTTGGTGAAAGCCAGCGTTCGAGACAAATTGGCTACTTTTCTTTCTCATTTACAAAAATTAACGTAATCAAATAAAAACGATTTCGCATTTTTTTCTTCTGTGCAATCCAACTTTCGTACTTACATACATTGCATTGCTTGCCTCAGTAGTTGGAAAGAAAATAACTCAGATTTAGTGAAACAACAGAAATAGTAAAAACATTCAAAAGTGACTTCAACTTGTAGCACGCGATGTTAGTCCATTTTTTTCTTTTTCATGATAATTATATAAGAATTCTTATTTTTTCTGAGACAGTTTAAGTTTAGACATACATGTTTCATCGCACGAAAAAACTAACGTCTTATATACTTGATATCAAGGGTCACGACTAGCAGCAATTTTACATGAGCAGTAGACAGTATTGAAAAAGTGTAAAATATTGAAAATGAAAGTTAGTTAAATTGATTTAGCAGAGTAACTACTACACGCATATTTACACTGTAAAACGTAGCGGAAACTGCTTGATTTGTCGGAATTCATTCTTTTAAAAGATCTTTAGACAAAGTGAAATGTGAAATGCAATTAAGACGACATTGCCGTACCTTCACAAAGACAAAACTCTAAAGTGGTTTATTTAAGTCGCTGTACCCATTATGAAAAATCGGGATGCACTTTAGTAGATGCAGCGCGTACACAAAACATCCGTTCTGTTCTTCATTTTCTTCAACCTCTTTCATTGAACAATGAAAAATGAGATCTATATGAAAAATTCGTGCATGCTCATTTCATACATATGTACATAGTACATGTAATTGTGCACGCAAGCGGAATGTTCCAATTTTTACACTCTTTCATTTCCTTTTTGATTGCCGTAATTACACGATTTCATTTTAACGGTGTCTGCATGAGATTTGATAGCCCTGGCATTGTGAACGCTTTACCAACATTTGACTTTTATTTCTAGAAATGAAAATTAAGAAGGTCAAGGATTCGTTACAAAAATTTCCCTGGTTTTACCGCGTGGATAGAAGCAAGGCTGAATTGATATTGGAAAACTGTAAGGCTTACAACAATATAACATAACATCTCGTGCTTAATCTGTAGCGTGTTCAAAATACTAACAGTTTTGTCAATTATTGTTTTCTGCGTTTCTTTTAGATACCGCCGACGGCTCCTTTTTAGTGCGAGAATGCCATCATGGAGGACCTAATGTTCCATTTACACTCACTATACGATTCCGCGGTCGCCTTTTTCATATCCAAATACGAATGAGATCCGACTCTAGATTTGCTTTAGGCACTCTTAAGCAAAATGAAATGCACTTTACCAACATTGCAGATATGGTTGATACCTACAAGAAAACTCCATTGCAGCTTCATTCTAACGGCAAGTTTTTCGGAGAAACTAAACTGACTCATCCTCCAATTGTTTATTCATTTTCAAACAAATGCTAATTTGTGTGCTAAACTTTTTTTCTTTTGTTATTAATTTTATAACGTTACTCTAATTTCCTGACTAGTAAATTTACTCTAGTGTCTACAAAATATCTATAAATGGTGAACCTTTGCTGTTATACGTATAATTATCCCTTGTTAAATTGTTAAAACTTTTTTCCCTTTATTCCGTCTAATTTATCATTGTAATTACTTGAACCCTATGAACTGGAGTTCACAGTTGTACTTTTTATCACAAAAAGTTCCCCACGCATGCCCTTGTATGCAAGTCTGGTATCCAATTTTCACCTTGATTGATTATATTTTGACTTGATTTATGCAACAATATTACCGTTAATGAACTGTTTTAATTTTCTTTAAGGATCATTATTGTAAGAATTGAAATTAAGATGATTTATATTACAGCGATTACTGAATAATATTTGCAAAGCAAGACATTGCTTGAAAATATAACTTTGTTTTGTACATTTAGCTGTACGATTACTGCGTACACTTAATGTATGATCAAAGATAATTGTTGTTTGTAAAAAAATCAATATATTTACTCTAATTTTTACCTGTGAATTTACATTTAATTTGACTTGTGCGAACAATCTCGTATGTGAATTTGTTAGGCTATTTAACATTATTATCTAAACTGACTAGTAATATATAATTTTTCACCTGTGTAATGTAAATATGAAAGGTTTTTTTATTTAAGGGTTTTCTCAAAACCTGTTACCGCACGCAATCATCTTTAAGTGATAGTGGTTTTATTTTTAAATGAAAACAGGATAAATTCTTGTGTATATATTATTATTTGTATTATATAAGTATACGCCAAGCAAATTTTAATGCATGTTAAGTTATGCTGTGCTGTACGGGCTTGGTGACAATCAAACACTTGACGCTAACGAGAATACATGCAGCGATCCACTAGCAATTATGTACGTAATTTTATGTGTGTATACTTTTTGTCGAAAATAAATTATGACATGCTGAATTTGTCTAAATAATTTAAAGTAGTATTAATGCTAATTTGGTAGCATAAAATGCATAAGAGCATATTATTGCAAGCCTTTCATTAGATTGTGCGTAAGGTAGGCCCGTACTTTCGCAAATATTAAGTCATAATTCATTCATTGACTACGGCATAATGATTATTCTGTGCTTAACTATAGCACATATACGTTTACGACATATATCACAATTTTTCAAAATGACAGGCGTTGTTTTTAGTTTGTCGACTGGTTCTTTTGGGTACATCGTTGGTAATGAGGGTTTGCATTTTCACACGGATGACGAAAGAAACTACAAAAATGTCATTCATTCGAAAAAATAGCCATTATCTTTTTGTTTTTGGTGTCCAAATGTCAAGGATACTTTCAACCGATAGCATATTATGTAGTATTGCATGATTTCCATCTATTAGAAGAAAGTCCATTATCCCCATCTCAAGAATTAACGACTTCCTTGTATTTAGCTGCATATCCAAATTAATCGTTTGTTTACACACTACTGGTATCAATGACAAAAAAAAATAGATTGATAGCATTGTTTTCTAAATAAATTCCAATTTAAGATTTTTTTATTAGTCTCAGTCATTTCAAAAGTTGCATTCCGTATAACAGCCTATACCTTCAGGACGAGTATATTACTTTTTCTCTTGTAATCAACAAGCCTTGACATTTGAAATTAGGAATCTTTCTGGTTGCGTCGTATCACTTCCGTCGTACGAAAACAATAAAAAATCAATCTGAATGCATTAGAAAGCTATAACCTTGGAGTTCGAAGTCCATAAAAGGATACACATAGACAACTCGCGCGTTACTTACTGTACTTGTGTGCTTTCTCACATAAAGTGTACATCTGGTGATAATTGATGTCGCAAAGCCAATAAGGCGAAACGTATAAAAAAGGCTCCTTTTCAGGTATCATTTATGCACATTACATCAATTCATTCATCACAGCTACCTAATATGTCAATACCAGAAGAGCTTCTTGTATGCATGTTTATAATCAATGACCTTCTCCTTGTCTCATGTTCATGTAACAAGATCGCCATTCCTTCATCTTTATCAAGAGGTGTGACCATGACTGGTTCAGCGAGTAATTTAACTACACAATGGACTTTCAGGGATGGAAGGGATTATGTCCTTTCATTAACCACAACAGAGGTGCCGAGCACAATCTCATTTTGGATATCAGATAAAATCACAGGGGAAGAATGGACTGGATGTTATGATGAGAACTGTAAGCGGCAATTGCAATATGCACTCATAACGAAAATTACATTTAGGCTTACAAATTTACAAGCATAAATATGATATTTATACATGCTCAAAGTTACAAAAGTGTAGTAATCCTGGGAGTGACCCTGTCATTGTAAGATTGCCGCCGCATCTTATTTCACTGATCTACGTTATATGAACAAATCAAATTCTTAGCATTGTATTTAAGTCATTAACATTTGGCATTTTGAGCTGTAAAGATGCATGTAATAATGTTGTATTTATGAGTTGTAATTATATATCTCTCTTCTCCCTTAGCAGTTAATAGTAAAAGGTTATGACATTGCATTGCATTATTGCAGGTATTGAGGTCCTTACAAAACGAACTGGATGCTTCAAAAGTTTTTCCACCTTTTTGTCAATGATTAAATCTGCCATTTTGAAGGTATGCAATTAAGTTCATTTTAAAATTCAAACCTCAATGTCAATGCCTAACATGTCTATGTTTATATTTTTACAAAACGTTATCTATTTTTCCGAAAGAAAAGTGAGGCTGTTGTTCTGGAACTCTTGAACATTCATGACTTGGCAGCAATCAGCATTCATAGACAAGGAAGCGTCTTAAACGAAAATGAACTGAGGAGCTCCCCCCTCAATTTTCCGTTATACAGCAGCACGGCAACAGTCACCAGTGCCAGTAATCAAAACACAAAGTCTCAGAATACCCCAACGGATAGCAACAGTCATGGGATTTCTAACAGCAATAACAATAAAACATCGTCATTGTCAGCACTGAACAAGCGGAAGTATCTAATTGTTTCTTACGTAGGAGAATTTGACAAGTACGTGATATTTTGACCACTAAAATCATTAAACTTATAAAAAATGTGTTTAAAGAAAGATCTATTTACCATCAGCACATTTTAGTTCCCCTTCCCTTTTCTTTGGTTCTACCTCAAAACAAAAAAAACTGATTACTTTACCATTTAGGAAATGCACATTGCGCATAAATTCCAACACGCGCACAGATTTACTACAGAATGTACACGCATTAACCAATTCAAATTGTATTTTTTCCCTTTTTCTGTTTGCTATGATGTATCAAAGACAAGGAAAAATTCTAGAGAGAAACACATTCCTATCTTGTCATTTACATGTTTACCTCACTTTTTATAAAATATGTTATGCAAGCCCATCAGCAAAAAGGTATAATATAACGGAAAGGATATAATAGGTACATGTTAATGTGAGTACCTAAACTTGATTAGATAAATTACATACTTTCATTCATTTATACATTTTATTTCCCTGTGGGCAGAAAGAGTGAGGATTTTTTGCATGTATCATCATTATAACATCATGATTTGATCAACTTTGTGCATCCCTTCAATATTGCAGTGCCGCGTTGTAAGGGACTTGGGATTGAAAGTAATATAAGCGCAAAAGATAAAGTCCTCAAGTGTTCCCCAACAAGATAGAGAGAAGTTCTTACGTTATTTTTATATTTTAGAAGAAACGAACAGGCTCTCTCTGCCTCTCTTCTGTCTCGTGAGCACAAACACATCCACACGTAGTAATTTTTTTGTTTGCAAACAGAAAGTGCTAATATGTAATAATAATGTAATTGAAGTCTAGTCATAAATATACTGGGCTAAATTATAAAAAAGTCGTTTGTATTGGTGCTTTCGGTTTGTGTATGTAGGTATATTGCAAATTGCAAATGGACCAAAAGAAATACATTCACAGCATGAACTTGAAATCGAAAGTAGATAGCGCATTGAGTCAGTAGAGAGTATTTCATACATTTTGTGATCAGATCGTAATAAGCACGCATTGCTCGTCATCACTTACTGTTAGGTTGTCTGCTATTAAATTTGATTGTCCTCCACCAATTATTATTGTCTCAGACATCATATATATTATAGATACTGAACGCCCAAATAAACATGGTTTGTCTTTTCGTTGATTAACAGGGTTCATTACCCCCTTCCTCTAAATTACTCAAATCCACCAGACCTGAGTGTTATGCAGAATAATATTATGAAACTGAAAGCGGAAGTTACCACACTGAGATGTGCGAAAAAGGAATTAGAGGAGCGCTTAGAATCCTTCAAGTTGTCTGGTGGGATGCCACAACAGCACTCCCACGAAAACAACAATAATGAAGTGTTGCCGATAAGATTAAATGGGGATGTTGGGAGAATGGACGAAATTGGTCAGATTTCGGCAATGATGAACCAAGCAGAAAAAAATGGAAATCAGATTGTCCACGCTGGGGCAGGTGAAAAAGTAATGGCTGCTGGTGTCGTCGTGGACTATCCAACCCCCAATACCGCTTCGTCTGTTCCTTCATCTTGTTCAATGTGTAGCAACATTATGCCACAGTTAAGAGCAAACATTCGTAATTTGGAGAACGCCATTTCCAATGAAAAGCAGAAACATCGACAGGCCATGGAAAAGATAGAGGCTGAAAATCACTTTCTTCGTCAAAAAGTAGGTCAATATATCATTCTAAAAAAGTTAAATTACTTTGATAAGATATTTGTACGATAGCATCAAATGTGCTTCGTTCTGCATTATTGCTTTTATAAAACCTGCAGAGTTGTAAGCAAATGATATCAACAATACGCAATATGCAAATTATTTCTGAAAATCAATTTATTATGATACGATAACAATGGACGTCAAAACTGCAAGAAAGCAGGACACGACACAAGATAGCATATGGACGTTACTTTACTTACATAATAAAATAGGTAGTGTATCTTGAGGCAAGTTTGTCTTTTAGAACTTCACCTGTTCACCAGATTCATGATGTAAAAACATGTGCAGAAAAAGGCAATATACAAGAAAGTAGATTTCACGCAGAGTAAATTATAGTTGTTCAACTTTTGTGCAACTTTACTTATTATAGATGCTGGTTATAATGAACGAACTTTTTTATTTCGTACGAGCTATGATTTAAGCTGTTACCTTTTTTTGTTCCTTCCAATGCTATATAATTTAGCAATTAAATTGACTGCATTCAAAAGGGGCAATTTGTAATCAGGTTTGTAAGGTGTAAATAAAATAAACGGTATTATTTATTAATGATGCGGTGAAGATTTATGAGTAATTGATGCAAAACATTTAAAAAAAATCTCAGCATTGCAAGAAGAGAACGTGGAAAGTTTGCTATGTTGAATAACATCCACGCAATAGAAACCATTAAAAATCAAAATACATCAAAACAAGACGAATATGATTTTTTTTCTCCATGATCTTGCCTTTTAAAATTGATTGCAATCTGTTACACAGACACAGATAATACACGCAAGGTTCCACCAAAAACCTTGATTTCAGTGTTTTGGTTGTTTTCTGAAGTCTAACTTCACATTTTAACACGCATTCCATGCGTTTATGTATTTTTAAAGGGTCTACGTCAATAATAAGGTACTTTGGTGCTGGAATGGGATCCGCTTTGGTCACCTTGGCCCAAATTATCCTCTATTACTCAACCAAGCAAAGGTCCTTTTCCTGTTTTCATAATCTAAAACCTTTTACAAGCCCTTTATCAGTCATTTGGAAAAACACGAAACATTTGTAGGAGTAAAGGAGTATTTACTGTTTCATCCTTGACAAAACTTTGTTCATTTCCTATTTTTATAAAGGTACGCATGTATTATATGTAGCTTATGCAATGTACATTGTGCTTTTGAAATTCCGGAAACACCAAAAAGTGAAAAGGCAAACAAGATGATAGTCTAACCAACCGGGAGTTTTATTAGATAAAAAATAAAGGTTTTGTGTGTTGTTATAAATTGTAAGTAAGCCCCACAACAATAGCAATCTTGCAATTATAGTGTAACTTTCATTGCTATCATCTATCCGTACTGTTATTACGTGGCTTGCCATCGTCGACGACGTATACATACTTCAATGAAACCTCAAGCAACCACAAAGAGAAATTAATGTCTTGTAAGATATAATACGTATAAAATAACAAACACGGTACGGATTTTGTTGCATCTTAAGATTTCACATACCAATGGAATAGGTGCTTGTATTCAAACTGCAAGTGTGCTGATCATCACTGATCCCTTTTGCTTACTTCTCATTCATGCAGTTAGTTGCAGTAGACCCTTCTCTATTGTTAGCTAGCGAGATAAAATTAGATATTTAGATTTTCACAATCCCTCCCTGCATCGATTTTCCCAATCGGACACCTTCTTGACGAATGACTTTTATTTATGCGATAATTCAAGCCTAAAAGTGAGAACTCACATCATCTAGATGACCACATAAAGTGTTAATATTTTCTGAAGCATCACCATTAAGATTCATGTGGTTTAAGATTGTACTGCACCATTTAAGAAAGCTGATTCACTTTACTCTGCTAATCTTTTGATAGACTGTTTGAAGTGGTTTGGAGACACAATAAGAGACCAAGTGAAATCTGTTGTGGCTACAGTCATAATCATATAACTTCATTTTCATTCCTTTTAGTGGTGTGGTCGGTCGGTCACATATTCTAAGTACATACATATAGCTGATATACTTTTAATGGTATAATTTTGCTTAGTGGACACAGGAATTTGAATGGTGCATCAGAAATTCATTCATGACAAAGGTATGCCATTGTCATATATCATTAAGGGGCAGAGAACCGAAGCCATCAAGTCTGGCACAATGTTTGGTCATGGTTGAAGCTGTGGCTTTCCAAACAATGCAGATAAAGAGGCGAAATTGAAGCGAAGGAATTTCCTTTTTACTAATCGCTTTTAACTGCATCATTAATTATCTTGCATTCCATATTTAACACTGCACAGTCATTGTGACATGTGAAGCACTTGCAATACAATAAACCATAAACAATTTTCGTACAATTTTTACAACTGTTATACAGGCTCATAAATAGCTGCCATAAATGGCACATCCGAATGTTTTACGACACACTGCGTTTGCAATAATTGTTACGTAACTGAAATGATTTAAATGATATAACATTCAAATATAGTTTAAGTAACTTTATTCGCCTCATAACACCACTGATATGATGTTGATAATTAATAGGTAGATGCGTCAGAAAGGTATCAAGCGGAACTTCAAAATCAAATAACAAACCTGCAAGAAAAAGCGGACATCAAAGAAATGAGAAATAAAAGGCTGACTATTGAAGTCATAAAAGATAGCAGTAAAAGTCGACAGAGGCAATCGCGTCACGAGCTATTTTATCGTCCGCAATCTAATGACAATTCAAAAGGTCGATCAAGGACCAAACCTGCAGTAATTTTAGCCAGGAAATTACAATCTCGTAATGCTGGGGACAGTCCGAATCGTGGCAGATCAAATTCAAGCTCAGTCGGAAGTTATTCAACTAGTGGCCCGAAAAATGATGAAAGGATTGGCAGGAAAAGCAGTAAAGAAATCTGCAGAAATAGAAGTCGAAGCCCCTATAATCCTCTTAATTATTTGAACGATAAACCAGAAAGCACTAGAATTTCAAGCCTTTCTCCAGCGAAAAGATTTGATCCAACTGCATACGTATTTGAGAAAAAAATGAAGCAAAACAAAATTACTGATCTAAGGTGAAAATCAATATTTGCAACAATTTTCTCAATTTTTGGTTTTGATGACTCTATAAAACTTTAGCTTTGGATATTCTCACATTTAAAAAATTTTAAATGTAGATTACAGAAACTTCGGTCTCGTATTGGGACGAGGTCACCCGGTCGATGCAAATTCAATCATTCCCCGTCTCCATCTCGATCTCCATCTGGTAGGTATATTCATTCAAGAAATTCTGTTAGTCCATTGCCCAGGTATATGAGAAGCTTATCAAGAGAAAGGAGGGATGGATACACAGAGCAAAGATTGAATGCGGACTCTTACAAAGACCGTTTAGAAAAGCGACTTTGTGATGGCAAAAATCGTCCATTATCCGCAGACATCTGGAAATCAAAAATACCCTCTCCAGCTTCGCGAAGACCTTTTAGTGGAAATGGAAAAAGTCCGGACAAGTTTGGAAATAAAACTCAATCAAACGCAGGGAAGAATCGTGAATCCTATTCTGATCGTGTTTCTCGGAATGCCCCTACTACTTTCCCTTCTGAACTTAGAGATCACATTCTTCGGTCTCCAGCCGAAGTGTCAGCAAAGACAGCCCATCGAGGGAATTTAAATAAACCTAAAACAAACACTGTTGGTTTAAATACCTCATGGAGTTGTGATCGATTGGATTACTTAGTGGCTAAACATGGAAGACCAAAAATGGCACCGAATGATGAAAGTATGGAATAGTTGCAGACGTGAATTAAATGAATAGAGATACATAATATGTGCAGGTACATTGAGATATGTCAATCATTTTTTCTTCCTTTGTTGTATGTAGAAGACATAATTGTTCTTCAAGACAAGCTCTCAGCATTGAACGCGTTTTTAGAAACTTGCAAATCAAAAAGTAAGGACAAAGATGGCAAGGAAGCATTGGCCCAAGTTTAGCAATGTACTGGAATCAATGAGACGAAAAGTCGATTTAGCTGGATATATATTGTATTTTCATGATAATCATGATCATATAAATTATGAATCCAATGGACTCTATATCAAGTTGTTCGTAAAAAAAAATTTAATTGTTTGCAAAATTCAGCTAATAAACGTTACTTTTCCACCTTATGAAAACTTTCCATCCATCCATAAATTGCATAATAACATGTTACCAATTGATAAATTGCATTTATATGATAATCAAATGATTGAAATGATGCACACCTGCATAGGACCTGCAGTTCAGAGCGTACCTGCATTGCCATCTCTGAACTAATTAAAGAGAGTCTACGACTTCAACAACTCTTCATTCATTCATTGTTCATCTAAATTCTTCAACGTTTCATCTGCCTACCCTGCACCGCGAGTCAAAAGTTCAAAAGCTTGAATAGAATAACCAAAAGATATAAATAATATTTATGAAATCTTTAAGTTGGAAGTAGCAAGACTTTCATGGTTGCAGTAAGCAAATCTTCATTAGCATTATTCATTATCTTAATGAACTAAGAAGCATGAAATCTAAAATAAGATATCGTTAATTACTCGTTCTTTTGCTGGAGAATGAAAAGGGGTAAAGTGTTACTTATTTATGAGCATTACATTCCGTGCCTACCATTACCATACTACGTAGTACGTATTAAGCACTAAGCACTTCACTCTGACTTCACCAATCCACATGTAAAGTAAAAATCATGTGTTTTCCTTCTCCCACCCTGCCCATTTCTCCAATCCAAAATGAAGCTCTATAGAGCATTACACAGTAAATTACACAACGAGCTATAAGAAAGCATGTAACTACATCAAGTACAAAATTGCAATGCGAAAAGAGAAAATAGTGAAAACATAACATGCTTTTTCGGTGTTCAAAGGGATTGTAATAATAATCATATATTTTTTATGTAATAATCTACATTATTCTTCGGATAGAAAGAACATCATCCGGTTTTTTCTTTAGTGTTCATCATCTGAGATAGATGTACTTTGATGGTGGTTTGGTTGAATCAGTATTATTGGAACAGTGTATCGTCAACGTGTGCGTGTATTTCGAAAGTGCTTCCGTTTCGGGGTTTAGTACAAGAAGATAAAAGAATCCATGATCGTTGTACTGGTCAGTCGGGTGGTTGTGCTACAAAGCTTTTAATTTTCGTACATGGAACAGCTGCTTTAAATGCAAAAATAGCAAACAAGGTTGTTCATTTTGTGTTGATTGCTTTTACGAAAGAAATATATACGATTGTTGTTTACAGAGTACACATTTATAATTAAAACTGTTTAGGTACAAGACTTGGCTTTAAATTGAACCTGCAAGTTACTTCCTATCGTCAGTATAACAAAGAAGTATAAATTAGATAGTATTGCAACGAGTGTTCATTAAATAACGAAAAAGTAAAATGGCTTCTGGTGTATTTCGTCGGCTCTTGGTAAGCTATGTATATTATTGTTTAAAAAATTAGGATTACGAGACATTTGGGAGGAACAGGCATAACTGAGTTTTGTTTTTACTTCAAATAGCCAATCAATCGCAATTATCACAATGTTCGTTTTGCGTCCACGCGAACAGTAACCCTTATACCCGGAGATGGAATAGGCCCTGAAATATCGGCTGCTGTGCAAAAAATATTTGCCGCTGCTCAGGTAAACACAAATACACTATCGTTATCATAACTGATTGTGATTGCATCCTTTAAACTTTTAAAGTTATTTACTGAAACGGGGAGCATTTGAATAACTCTATGATTTTTTACAGGTGCCTATTAGTTGGGAGCCTGTTGATGTTACCCCTGTAAAAGGACCAGACGGGAAATTCGGCATACCTCAAAAGGCTATAGATTCTGTTAACAAACATCAAATCGGCTTGAAGGGTCCTCTTATGACACCCATTGGGAAGGGGCATCGATCACTCAACTTGGCACTCAGAAAGTAGGCGATAAGAGAAAGAAATGCTGATTTATCCATGAGGAGCTCCTATGATACAATTTTTTATAACTTTTATAGGGAATTCAATCTTTACGCTAACGTGAGGCCGTGTTTATCTTTGGAGGGATATGAGACACTTTATAAGGATGTTGACGTTGTAACGATTCGTGAAAACACTGAGGGTGAATATTCTGGTATTGAGCATGAAATCGTACCGGGCGTTGTGCAGTCAATTAAGTTAATTACTGAAGATGCGTCAATGCGGGTTGCTGATTTTGCTTTCAGTTATGCCAAAGCCAATGGCAGGCATAAGGTCACCGTTGTACATAAAGCTAATATCATGTAAGTGAACTCATACTCATAAAGTATGCATATGCTTACTCATAAATTAATTCTTTGACTTTTAAGAAGACAATTTTATGAACGATTTTCCCTATTTCAGGCGTATGTCAGATGGTCTGTTCCTCCGGTGTTGTCGGGAAGCTGCGAAAAAGTTTCCAGAAATCAAATTTGAGGAAAGATATTTGGACACAGTGTGTTTAACGATGGTCCAAGATCCGTCTCAATATGATGTTCTAGTCATGCCAAACTTATATGGTGACATCTTGTCGGATCTTTGCGCTGGTTTAGTCGGAGGGTTGGGCTTAACTCCTTCCGGAAATATTGGACTCAATGGTGCCATTTTCGAATCTGTAAGCTAGAATTACTTCAAAATGTACATTTGTAAATCTCTTTGTTTGTTAGTTTGCTATGCCTTCCAATTCAAACATTATTTTGGAAAACTTTAGGTTCACGGAACTGCCCCAGACATAGCTGGCCAAGATAAGGCCAATCCAACAGCTCTGCTCTTATCAGCAGTGATGATGTTGAGGTGAGCCTATTAAGTAGTTTTATAACGCAGGCTGAACTGTATATTTTTGACTGTTTAATTTTTGTTATAATCACTTATTTATTGGTTACACTAGGTACATGGAATTGGGAACCTACGCCAGCAAAATTGAAAAGGCATGTTTCGATGTAATCAGAGAAGGAAAGAAGCTCACCGGTGATTTGGGAGGAAAAGGAAAATGTTCAGAATTTACTGATGAAATTTGTAAAAAGATTGAGGCGTCCTAAGTTCAACGCTGCACTGGTGTGTTAAATCCGTAACAGACTATTTAATGACAGCATATAGATCCCTCGATTTTGGTGCTTATTTTTAAGGCAGGACAATATAGCAAGTCTACCTGGACAAGAAATAATAAAAGAAAACTAGTTGTAAAGCAGCAGAATCAAAGGACATTATGTACACAATAAAATAGCATTTAATGCAAAAATTCTTGTAGCTGAAAGTTTAAAATAAACTACAATAATATATCTTAAGACAATACTTTAAAAAATTCAGTAATGCGTAAGTCTTTTTTTTCGGTTTACCACGATAATATGCGTAACGAACTATGGCTGTTTTTGGAATAGTAGTTTTGTACCATGAATATATTCTATGTATATCTGCATGGTCTTGTACTGTAGCATCAGTTTATGCCTTCATTTAATATAACATATTTACAATCATTCTGTTAAACGCTATGATTGATATCAATTAAAAGTGTGTATATGATTAGTGATATGCTTAGGCATTTATCCCGTGAGCACTTTAATTTCATGTTTGGCTTATATTTGATTTTTAACACTTTTCTATGAATTTGATTGAAACTATTCACGCATTGCATCATACCGATGTAACTTTCCTCTTCCTCCACTGGTTACGTAGAAATTCACGACCTTTGTAGGAAATGGATTTATTTCATCAGTTCTTGCATCTATCAACCCGCACAAACTTTTTTCTGAAGATATTCAGCGTATAAATTATGTAAGTAATCAAAAAAATCCATTCGAATCTACCAGACACAGTAATTTAATATTAATATCGCCCACGAGCATTTTGCAATCTTATCACCTTGTTTAAAATTATTCGAACGTTTACAAGTTCCTTAATTCAGATTATTCCGTGAAGCTGTTCATACACAAACAACAAACTTTATGCATATGAGACAGTTTATAATATTTTTTACAAATCTATTTCACGTGAACCCTATGCCTAGGTTTCTCAGAATTTGTTGTTCAGTTTTTTTATTCTGTTTTGTAATCATTACGCAGGATATCTTGCGTACGACCATGTAAAACTGGATATTCGTGAAATCCCAGTATCTAAAAGAACAATGAAATATTTTGTATTCATCAGCCATTCATGAATGATCAATTGATCAATTATCATCGTAAGATATCATAAAGCGGTGTAAATTTTATTTTGACTTTGGGTTTTTGTGCTTTTCCCAATACATCATGTATCTTCATGTCGTCTAATGTCGTCCATTCTAACTACAGCTTAGAAATACTAAACCAACCAAAAAATCCATACTTATGTCATCTTTGTACCTTTACCGATTACAAACAACATACATGAATACCTTTATAATATTATTTGTATGTTGATGCAAATATATCATTATCATCAATCGAAATTCATAAAATAAAATATTACCCTTATCCTTACCAATCCCAACCTAATCCAATTCTATTAACCATTGCTATTAAGTACTAAATGAAAAAAAATTAAAGTCAGGCAATAAGAGAATAGCACATCTACAGGATTTTACTATTTGCTTTACATTTCATTTAAAAAATACAGGGTTTTATGTAAAGGAATACATTGTGCATAGAGGTATAACAATGCAAGCAAAACCCAGCACCAAGATATTCACCTCCCGTGATAATATTTATTTAATTGAGTAAGTAGCTTTTAATAAAAGTTATGTTTACCCACACATAAAGTTATGTCATATACAATCACAGTACAGTCATTCTTTTTGTAATGTCCTTTCTTCAATCATCCATGTCCTGCTAAGCGCCTTCTTATGATTTGTCATTGTCAGTTATGATCATGAAGCGGTCAGTGTATAAAAGCTGGATTCATTCTGATGATTCTTTTGAGTGGCTGAAGTGGCAAAACAGATATAAGAAATAGTATTTAAAAAATAGCGAAACCTTTGCTCTTTACTTTGTAAGTCGGGCTGCTGCTTCTCTCTTCTTCTCACAACATTACTTTGCTTAGCGAAATAAGGAAAATCCTTGTGGAAATCGAGGTATCGATCAGGCAAGCTTGCTACTGCGTCATCGACCTTGAAAATGTGTTTCTACGTAACAGTGCCACAGAAGGAGCACTGAGAAGAGTACAAAAACAAGAAGGAATTCATATGTGTCTGCTAAAAATGTTTGCCTATAAAAACGCTTCTTAAAGCTTGGCTTAGCTCACCTCACCTAAATTATCGCATCTTGTATTCGCTTAAATGCATTATACTTAAACTACCTATGCACGCTTTGTATATATGATTGTTGTGTATGTAGTAATGGCTTTATGGAAGAAGACTCATCCATACTACTTTACTTCATTTGATTTGTAAGTTGTAAGCATGTTTTACTTTTCTTGAACAAGTTTTCTTTTTATTTCAAGAAGGAATGTTGTGCGAAACGCTGCGTTCAAATCTAATGATGGTAATGGTAAAATGCATAAGATAGTAAGTAGTACTTACAAAGCACATAAAAACAGTTGTTGTCAACCAAATTGAATGCCCATTCCCGAATATACAAATAATTCGGCTTGCAGGCTGCAAGTTAGCATTAATTTTCTTTTAAAATCTTTTAATGACTTCGTTTGTAGCTATTATCCAGCAAATTGTTTTCCTAATATGAACATTGCATTTCGTGTCAAAATTATATTGATTTGTTTTTTAAAATACACTTTGTTAGGTTTACACGAA
>JAQFZH010001919.1:0-18700 GCA_034695485.1 Entomobrya nivalis
TGAAAGTTAGAAGAATTTTTGTTGTGTTTTATTTTATGAATTCATATTTGTTTCTTGCTATCGAAAGGGTGAATTCATCCAGTTACCCAAAAAATGCCATGCTACAACTCACACGGGATTGTTTTTAACCCTTTTACAGTTATTTGTTGTTTGTATTGAGCAGATGATTAGGATGGGAAGGATAATATTGGAGTAGAGTCATGTCAAGATGCCATATGGCAAATTAGAGACCGTTCCTTTTGCAGTTGGTAGTAGCGGTAACGGCAATGCTCCAATTCTCTCTTTTTTTTGTAAAAAATATATTACCCGTAATTGTGATGTATGTAGTATGTATACTTTACATTCATATATGTGGTACTACAAATAACCTATTTTATTTTACTGTTTCCTTAACACAGGCGAAAGTATAAGTTTTTATACCATAAAACTTTATAAAAAAAACTGGAAAAGGTCGATTCACCAATTTCCTACTAATTTTTCTTTACTTTTCCCCCTGACCTGCTGCTCTTGTTTTTTTCCTTTTTACCCATTTCCTAACGGTTTTTCCTAGTCTATTTGTGTTCTGCTCTGTGCTCTGTACATGTCGTTTGATATTTATGTGCTCCTTGTTCCATTAACACGAAAAAGGTACGCATGAAAAGAAGTGCTCGCATTCGCATACTTTTTTATCCTATCCTCCGATGAAATGGCGGAAAACGGAAGTCTATAAACCGAAACAGGTTAAATAAAATGAGCAACTGGAAAAACACAAAACAAAAATTCTGAGTTTCAAAAAAACCATTGTTCATTGTTACTCCTAATGCTCATATGAGTTTCATGATATGTTCGTGTACTTCAAAATGAAATATGTACATGCATACATAAATGTTCAATATGGAAAATGGAAAGTATGTTTATTTATTTAAGAATGCCTGGAGAACATTTTCGCAAGAAAAACGATCAATGTTCTTTCCTCTGTCGGTAAGGAATACATTTTAGCCTCAAAGGATGGAATTGTTGAGTTATGTGTATTTTTACAACTAGTCAAACTAGTGGAAATGATAATGAACGAAAAAATAAATGACCGAGTAAGCTAATAGCTTTCTGCTTCAATGCAATATATGCTACTGTAGCTGCTGTGGTAGTAAAACTGGAAACTGAAAGTGAAGTGCGTGTCAGTCGAACAAATAGAAAGAAAGGAAGTTGCGAGGATATGTATTATTGAGAGAGAGAAAGGCCATGGGAGTTGACATACAATCGAGAGTTTTGTTAGAGTATTTCAATCACCAAGAAACCCTGCAGGTGAACTAATAATAATATGTCGCTTGTCTTCTCTACTTAACTTTGCCGAAGGTATTTTTATTGTTTACGCATGTGATGTTCTTTTGACTTTTGTTTGTTTGTTGAAATGACAATGGAGTTTAGATAGCGAAAAAATGAGGAGAATGTAGGAGTAAGTCAGTAGCGGTGGCTGTGGTATAAAAATATTGTGAATATGAATATATAGCGGTAAAAGTTGAAAAGCGACAAGAGTATGCAACATTCAATCGAAAAGTATTTTTTGAAAATTTTATATTTTTTATTCACTTTTATTCTTCAAAACATTTTAAAAAAATGGTAGCACCACAATAAAATAAAGACGATCTGCACAATTTTGTAACAAACAGTAGTACAAATTGCTTGCGTTACATAGTTACACGAAATAATAACAATTATACAACAATAATAAGTTATTCAGGATAAAGCCCGATAAAATACCCCAGACTCAAACACTTGACTAATCAAAGTACTATCAAGCAGCATAAAAAGTAAGTACATTTTAAGCACAAGAATTTTGATGATCTTCACGATTTTTTTCTACCTTCAAGTAGCATTTAGAAATGATTACCTTGTAAAAATAGTACTTTTTCTTATCTCGAATTGCCTTAAATACAAATATTTGAATAAATTACTACAATGTGTTGTGTTGTTTTAGATATGATTAATCAAGGGTTAAATCTCTGGATTTACACTCCGCTAAAATAAAATCAGCTTAGCTTAACATGAGAATTGGGGTGCAAAAGCACCGTTATGCGTAAATGTTTACAAAAAAATATTCTTATCTGGATAAGATTCATTGTTGATTCATGACTGGAACAATAGTAGTAATAAAATTAAGTTGCAATATTGATTACTGATAACCGAGTAATTACCACGAAAATTTAAAGTACCTCAACTCAACGAAGAGGTCTATAAGATCTGTTCAAATTATAAAAGTTTACATACAAAATAGTAAAGTACTAAAGATTCGGCTGGTTTATGATCCTCGGTACAAAACCTTCGAAATGAGCTAAAATAAATTAACCGAGGATGATGGGGAAATGTACGAATAAGTAGTATGAAAATGTACGTTCTCAAAGAGAACACACGTCCTCACACTACTATAAAGCAAGGAAAATCATCAATAAAATGATGACATGGTTGGGAAATAGTGGTTAGAAATAAATTAAACCTTGGAGATAGTAGAACTTGGTTTGGTAGGAGGTTGATAACCATAGAGGAAGATTGAGGATATTACAAGGAGAGTTCCCATACTGAATTGAAGGGAAAGTTGAAAGTCGAAGAAGAGAATGGAAGCGACACAGGCGACGACAATTGCCAAAGACGTGGCAAACCCTTTCAGAATGTTGTCCGCGTATTTCACGACCATTGCGACGAGAAGTCCACCGGTGGCCTGGAGAATCACCAAGTACCAAACGAACCAGTCGTAACTGAAATTATGATGTAAAAGAGAAAATTCAATTAAAATTTAACTAGTACAGTTGAATTTGCTAAATACATGCTGATGGTGGTGAGTGGTGACTGATTTACCCGAAGAAGAAGCCCTTATTATGAATTGAGGAGAAATCGTTGAACAAACAGGTTAGCATAGCGAAAGGTATGGAACACAAGGAAAGCTGCACGTTTCGCATCCAGACGGAGATCGAGGCACCTTTCAGGATCTTTTCAAAGTACACACCAGCGAATCCCGACAAGCAGCAAGCAGAAATGGCAGCCATGAAGCCGATCAATCTGTTTTGCTCTGGACCATCACCGACATGTACCGAGGCAGACTTTTTATGATCCGTTTGAACTAGTTGGACAAGAACAACGCCGGACACGAGTAATACTAACGCCGTCCATTGATTGATGACAAGCTTCCTTTTCAACATGAGCATACTGAAGACCGCTGTTGTAAGGATTTTCAATTGATATGTGACCTGCAAACAAAATTAACACATAGAATAAAAAACCCAAAAAATCAACTGCCATTCTTTAAAAAAAAATTGAAAGGTTACATATGAAATGTACCTGATAAGTTGCTGCGTCCAGATGAGAGGCTGCCACGTATAGGAGATTATTTTGGACGACGTAAACAAAGGATGGGATGCACACCTTCATTGTATCCGAGATGTTTGTAACAATGGTCGTTTTCAGATCGTAGGTGAACTTTTCGAATGTTTTATTCTCGAGGTACACCACATACAAGCAAATAATTAGCTTGACAATCTCAGCAGAAAGCACGGCTAGTTAAAACAAGAAGGATTAACTTTTAATTATACAAGTTGATCGATTATTTTACTATTTTTCGACCAAGTTATAGTTAGCTTACCAGTTGAAGACATGAACATATCCCCCTCGCGAGTCCTTCCATACCGCATAGACAATGCCAACGCAGCATTTTGAACCACTAAGGTGATAAGACTGATGTACTTCAAGCTCCGATGACGGGCGTCTGTAATAAAAAAGATAATCATGGTTAACTTCTTCATATTACCAAACAATAAGACAACTGATTTAAACGGAACCAACAGTTACAGCAATCAAGATAATCAAAAATGGAATTCTAGAAAATTAAAATGCTCAACTCACTCTTATTGTGACTCATTATTGAAAAATGTGCGCGCAACTAACTCAACTCCTTCTAAATTAAAATCTTCTTTAACTCCTTTTTGAACTTTTACACCAATAAACACTGAAAAACTCGTAAACTAGTACAGAAAGCAACAAACAATGTAAACCAAAAAAGCAAACTTCTACACAAATTAAAAATTATATCACATTATTATAATATACTGGCTCCTATACCAACATGATAACCACAAACACCTTACCTCACCAGTCAATAAAAGAACGAAAATAAAATCAAAATAGCTTATTGAGATATTTTACAGCCAAAACATTAGCTGACATGTTCGTGAATTGAAATCAGAGGAGGAAATCCTATACTCTAAAACCCGGCGACAATATTGACAGTTCAAAAAAAACTGTCTTGTCAGCTGATAAGAACCATCCGCCTACTACTACTACTACCCACACACCACAAGCTCATACAGCATCCGACCGAACCACTTTTCTAGTTTTCTAGACAAGCAAGAACAACTAAGCGAGCGAACAGCGAACGAAGCTAGAGAAAAATATGAAGTGTTACGCTTGTCGCTTTACGAGCAGCAGCAGCAGAACAACTCACTCTCCTAAATAAACAATAATACCGCTGTAAAGAAGATTTGGTAGCGTTAAGTTAATTATGCCGACTAATTTAACCAATCAAGTTCTACCAAAACTTCCAACATAGCACTGCCTTGCGAAAAAACTTGTTAGTTTTGAATAATAATATCAACAAAATAATATTGCTGTTTCAATCAAGAAATCTACTTCCGGGGAAAAAACGATAAGGTACGACTTCACTGATTATTTGGCCTGCTAAATGAAAGATTTGACAGACGGAGGAGGAAGATGGGACAGGCAGACTTTACAACTATTTTGTGGTATGACAAACGGTGCGGTGTTTGCAGTCTTTATTAAAAAGCAGCCAACTCACTAAAGAAGAATTCCACGACAACGACGCATTGTATTGCATTGCAACCCATTATGCTTTTCACAAGCATTCTGATTTAAATACCCATTTATCTTTTAGGAACTGATGAAAACGAACTTGCAATTAGATTCTGCCAGCAAAGCGACGCGAATTATGAAAAATTTAAACGTTGCATTGCAGCTGCATAATAATGGCACATTGTTTTTCATGTTTGTAAAATTATATGAAATACAAAAGCAATGCAGAAATAATTTCTGCAACATTAAGTCGAATGTTCAATTAAGGTTTGAAAAAATGGCGAGGATGCGCACTTTACCGAAGAATCGGACGAGTTTAACTCAATCAAGATGATCACTTTAATTAACTATCAATGAGCAAATGTTGGGACATTTTGCATAAATATATTTACTTACTTGAGCTTGTATCCGGCGACATCTGTTTGATTGCTGATGTTGTCGTCAGGTCTGGAGAAGGTGGAAGCCCCATAGATAATGATGAGGTGGAGGTGTAAACGCTACTGTCTTTCTCCTAAGTTTTATGCGTGGGAGGACGATTTGGAAGCCCAGTTCACAAAATTTTAGTAATGTGCATTAGGAAGGAAGATTAAGATAATTACCAGCGTCAGCGAGCGAGCAAGCAGCTGTTGGTTTTTACCTGATAACAAAACAAATAAATAAAAAAATTAAAGCTATAAATTGGAATGCTTGGGTTCCAGTTCAGCAGGCAGTCGCATTGTAGTGTGTTAGGTTTAGAGTAATGATTTGTACGATTGAGCAGCGCAGCGTATCTTACGTCGGTGAAATAAATGCTTTTGGTATCAATAAATCTAAACTTATGAATTTTCCTCAATAAAAATGCTTAAAAGTAAATCACTCCACTAATCTTTTTTTTAATTGACGTACGTAGCATAAAAAAACAGTGCATATATATGTATATATATGTTGGATCCCATTGTGTTGTACTACAAAATAATTTCGTGTTAAAGTTATAATCCTCCCTCATGACAGACAGACAGCAAATATTTAACAACTTGTGGATCGCGATAGTTTCAGAGATTTATAAATGAATACAAATACATGTCAATTGCAGGAGGCTAGCTTTAAAATCGTTGTTTTAAATTTAAATGTATGTTGTTTTCTTCAATTTATAATGCAATGATCTCTTAGCAAAATATGCGTTACCATGCGCTCCAGTTCAGTTCCAGAAATCAGAACAGAATGGCTTAGCTCTTTATTTACAAAATTGTACATTCGAGATTAAAAACTACAGAACTTAATTAGCCAATAGTTCAACTAAAAAAAAATATTAATCCAATTTCCTTTACTTTATGTAATGCTATATATTTACTTTGCATAAAATGCAACTAGAAATGCAAAATTCTGGATATTAGTACTTTATTTTGATAACCTTGTGAAATATTATAGCTGATCTGCTAAACTGATGAGATGATTTTTAAGATTAAGTCAAGATATCACTAATCTCTACATATTATAAACATTACATACTAATTCGCAGGTGGTTCACTCTCATTCACTCCAAAAGTGATTTCATCAAGTTTGTAGTTTCACGTGCATAACGTTTGCTTTACCAAAAAAAAACTTTACATGTTGCACTTACTTTTATATTAATAGCTTTTAAGCTTTTATAGAGATGGGTGTAAGATGTATGTACTAAAATGCAACAAAGGAATTTAGTAAATCTACAAATCAGGCTGGCAGCTCATATAGCTGCATAATGTGCTAATATTGAACTTTTCTGTTATTGTACTAATGGAAGAAAAACGACTAATTATGCACCGTTTTAAGTAGTTAGTTAATTCTTTTATTTCTGAAATTACTGCCTTTTCCGTCAACCACTTAAACTAATTATTAAAACAAATCTAAAAGCAAAAAATACATAATTACCTTAAATTTGCTCTCGGCTCCCATAAAAAGCAATTCGGGATAAAATATAAAACTGATGTTTTTCAAAAACTTGTCAATTTTTTTGTTGTTGTAATTATTTCTCTTGTTTTGTAGAATTTAACTTTTTTTTACACTCCGAAGAAATACCAAAAAGGTAATAAAACACGAACGAGGAACTACACAACCATACTGACGGATATTATTTTAATGATAAGACAGGTATAAACATACAAGTCACATCACATTCACATAATACTTCCTAGAACTGAAGTGAAAGGCCTGCCGACTCTGTGTCGACAGGTAGAATAATCCCGTTTGGATTTTTACGTCAAGGCAAGGATAATAACAAAAACCCGACGACCTGTTGTAGATCTCATCTTGGTGAATGATTTGATTTTACCATTGCTGCTCATCCTCATACACGAAACATTTTTTTTGTACTCATGTCACTTTATTATCAGCACAGAAAAATAAATCTTATCCAACAATAACAATACATGTAGGTTTACTGTTAGTTGTTTGTGAGTATTGGATATACAGATAAAAATACATGTGTGATGTTAGCCATACAGGTGTAGTGCAACAACCGGAGGTCTGATTGTGATTATTATAAGCTTTACCTGTCTAATATATACGAAGAAGATGCGCAAATAGCAAAATATTTTGTACTAGGACTACTAGGACCCATTCTATTCAGCCAGCAGAGATCCCATGTGTGTGTTTGCCACAAAAGGTGTTTTCCTTCTCGTGCATTTTTCCTTCGTTCCACTGCAACTTGCAATGCAATGCAAACGCAACAATTTTTATTCAACCCTTTTCTCCCATTCCTCTGTTGTCTGCAGACTCTGCATTCTCATGTTGGTCATGTTCTCCCAAGTTAACATGATGTGTTTACATTTTGCTAGCAAAAGAACGCGTAAAGAATTTAAGAAAGGGCTAAGGAAAAAACATATACCTATATATATTAACGCTAATTTATCTGCTTATACGGGAAAATTTCACGGGCCAAAAATCACAATTAATTTAAATTGCTCACCATCAACCATATTAAAATAAATTGCAGTGTTACAAGTTCCAATTAGTTGATGTTTCTATTTAGGAGTTTTGTTTCTCCAAATAGCGTGCGTTCTGCATTCATTGTTTTGTTTCATGCATGGCGTTTCTTTGACACTTGATTTTGACATTATCATGATTCCGCATTTCGTTTCGGGGAGATGCATCAACTAATTGTTTGTAGTAAAACCAAGATAATGCACTTGTTTATTATGTTGTATGCAATACGTACTATGCATGTAACTATGTAACTGTAAAAACTACGAACGAAGTATGTAAGCTATAATATGGAACATGCACACTAATACATTTACTTAAAAGATGACAAGTTTAGCCAAGACTGTGAAACAATACAAATAAGTATAGTTTAATGTTTATATTTTTTTAAGATGTTCTATCGTTCTATGCCCTTAAATATCGTTCAAATTCAATTCTAAGAAATAAATATGCTTTCCCACAAAACCATTTCAATCATTTGCGTAAATAGTGAACTGATTCCGGTTTTATTGATTTTTTCTTCTTATATTTCCTTTTTATTTTCACGAACAGATTTATTCTTTGCTCTAAACACAAAGAGATGATTTCTTGTTTTCATTATCATTTTTTTTTCAGTTAAAGTAACAATAATAATAGTAATTAAAACAGAGCTCGCTTATAACTGACTAATAACAACGATAGTAATCATATATAATAATAATAGCAGTAAATTGTTATAAATAACAAATAAAAATTACATTAATTAGTAGCATGTAGCTTCAGAAGAGAATGCATAAATATTTCTCGCATATGTCTACTGATTGATGAGATGGTAAATTGAATGCGGGGAAATAAACGTTGAACGTGTACAATATTAGTTTGTTTTAAACAGTAACAACTTCAGAACAACATGTTATTTAGTAGTTTTTCTTTTTCATTTCCTTTTTTTCACATGGCATGATGAAGGGACCAATTATAAATGTGGTCGGTCATTTTGGTTTGGTAACTGTTTCCCATACAAATTGTTATATATTTTTTTGGAAATTATTTTATTTTTTTAATTGGTAATATATTTATGTTGGTTGTTGAGTTTTGCGTGAGTGAATTGAGACGATTGACTAGCTGCTGAGTGCCATGTTTCCTCTTTTCTAAACTATTACATGCACAATAATTGTTACGGTTTTATAAACTATATAAAGTATTTTATGGACAATCCAGATTTTTTTCATTTCAAAAAATGGAAGCGTGTGCAATCAGAGTGAAGCACATTTATTTTTTTATTTTTAGCTGTAATTCCCATTTTTCATTGAAGTGATCAATGATTTTTAAACATTAAACGGACAATTGACATGAGCTATTATTTTCTTTTTGTAAAATTGGAAACAAATATACGTTTCCTCGTTTGCTTTCCCCACATAATCAATTTTTAACGATTTTTTTTACTCTTCGGCTCAATCTAGCACAAAATTAGTTTAAATGTACAAATTAAGCCTTGCGTTGAAGTATTATAAATTGCTTTATATGTCTTGCCATCACGCAAACAACAAAAGGTATAAAAAGCTATCAACTAAAAGTGTTCTATTTTTTATACAATTAGCAATAATGAATAATATCATAATAATATACCAAGATAATCTAGTGATCGATATACATACGTTGTCCGAACACGTAAAAAGATCATAATCGTAAAATATTGACAAAAAAATGAACCAAGTCTAGTTTTTAGTTATTTATATATCTACATTTTCACGCAATTTTTATATACGATCATCTCCTTTTGATGTGTTTTTTTTTCACTTCGAATAATACATTTAAAGCCTATACAATGCTGATGATAATTATATAATTATAGTGTAAATATAATGATAAGAATAATTGACAATTGATATATATGTGTTTTCAATGGTACATTGAACAATAATAATAATAATAAGTATAATTTAATAATATTTTTTTGATACTGAGAATCTTTTGATTTAGTTTTCTTTGTTGTAGTTGAACTAGTAGACCCCTTCACCCAATCACACCTATGCAAATCTTCGATCATTTCATTGTACAATTTTTTCCCATTTTTTTAGGAGCTGAAGTAGTTGGTAGTAAATAGTACTAATTTATAAATAGCAATAATAATTTGGTTGGTGATTATATAATAATATGTAATTATAATAATAAGTAATATGTAGCATTACATTAACATTTTGAACAAGAACACGACTATTATTTTATCTTCATGACAATAATAATATCCACAGTATCTTTTTTTCCATCAGTTCGTTATAGTTTCTTTTTTTTTGTTAATATCTGAAATACAAATCGTTAGTTTTTTTTCTGTCTCTTTTCAAACTATACTTTCATAATTTTTTGTCTTAATTTAAGAATCCGTTTTTCACTTTTGATTTTTATTAAAATTTACAACAACAACGCATTTTTATATCATGCATGATTTTTAATAGTAAAACTAGTGATGCAAAAATTACGTGATTTTGATTTGGTATTTCTTTTTTCTATTTCAAAGTTTTTTGTGTCGGAGTTGCTGCTGTAGATAAAATACTACGTACGTGTATAAGAGTCGCTGAAATTCCAACGGCAAATGTATATAAAGTAGGTATGCCTTAGAAAAAGAGATTGAGAGTTTTGAAATGGAGAGAATAACAAACAGCAACAATTAACTTGTTAGGTTATCATGTTTTCTTTTTGTATAGAAGTAGTTTTTAGACCTTGTTTTAGTTACATCATGTGTGTTGTTGTATATTATTTTTCATCGTGTTATAAATTTTACGTAGAATACTTTTGTAAATATATTTATGTATGCATTAAAAAATATTCTTACTATTCTTACTACGAGATAACGATGATGACGGTGGTGACGATTCAAAGTGACATAAAGTTAGTTAATTAAATTAAGATTTTTTTGCGTGATAGTGAAGAAAAGTTTAAATATTAGAGCATTTAGTAAATATTATTTCATATTTAGATAGTTGTCACCATGTAGTTAAGTAGTTTACGTATCGCTGCTGATATTATAAGCAAAATATTGGCACGTTAACCTGCTGCGTAATGATAATAATATATTAATAATGCTGACGGCAATTATAGTTTTATATGTAATTGCAATTTTATATAATCATTTATTTAGTAAAATTATAGTATCGTATATTTGTAGTCAATGAATTACGTAGGACTACCAAGAGAAAGCACTAAACCAAGTACAAAAGCGTACTAGTATTTTCTTTCGTATTTTGTTAATACACCAGTTTGTTAGTTTTAGAGCGTTTTACGTACGAATATTTCTGTTTTTTTGAGGCGGCGGCTGGACTAAATTAATTAATTAATTTTGAAGTAATTAACATGTTTTCTTTGAGTTTTGTTTTGCGTGAGTTGTCACTAATTAAGAAAAGTCAACAATATGCTTTTATTTATTTTTTGCTTTCGAGTTGCCTTGATTTTTAAAAATTTATTTAAGATTCTTTTGTGTTTTAGTTACTTTTCTCATTATTCTGAGCGGTGGGTCCCGGTTCCAAAACAAAATCATGGCGGTTGTCAAAAGGATGAATATTATCTTACGACGCGCAACAAATATTATGTCATAGGCAACCCAAAGAATATTAATTTTTGTATAATTGTACCGTATGTCCGTCCATTCTAGTTTCTTATGTCCACTACCGTGTTTCCTAACTAGTCATTGTTTTGAAAGAGATACAATTTTTCGTTTTGCTTTGTCATATTTTTTCCATCTTTTAAAACTATATAATATGGCGTTTTTCTACGATTTGGTTTCTAGGTTTGCGGCATCCTTAAATACATTTTTACTAAATGTAAGTTAGTCGATAATGTAGATAGTCCAGTTTACTTATTTTTGTCCGTGTGCTTGTATTTTTGTAACAGCAATAGAAGCCGTGCCGAGTTTCAATTTAAGTGAGTATACAACAAGATAAAAGGGCGAGTCGAATTTGATATTCTTTTAATCAAATTGATTGGATTGACAACGACAACTATAGTATTTATAGTTGTATTTAAAGTTGTAGCTAAATATATGTATATACCAATATACGTCTGATGAATGAGACTATCTAGAATATTAAGTGTTCTGATTAAAAAGTTCAACCTGCGTTCAACGTGAGATGGAGAGATTGCTTGTTTTTATATCAGATTAAAATTATTGCTGTCTTGTCTACTATTGTGTTTCTATGTATTACGATGTTTTGTATACTAGTTTCTGTAAGAAAAGTAATAAGACTTCTAAAAGACGAAATTATGGTTACAAGTATTGTTTGTCAATTAACAATAATTAACACTTACTTTAATGAGTAGTCTTGCAAGCTACATTTTTTTGTTATAAAAAAGTCTGTTTCGGTGTTTCATTTTTGTTTTGTTAAGTATACAAATTAAAGCTACCGCTATTTATCTATGTAGTTAAGTAATTTAGAGTAACTAATTAAAGGAAACTGCCACCACTACAAGGGAGTCTCTCTTTTCCACGGCACAATCCCGTTTCCATCACTCTTTACAGGTTTCTTTCGGACAAGATTCGGAACCGCCATGGAAGCTGCTGAGACAAGAGGAGAATCGTCTTGTTGTCCTTTCCTCCCCCCGGCTGCCTCTATCACTCCCGCCTTTAAAGCTGTGAGACCACTTCGTATAGCACTTGTAGCACTGATAATACTACTGTTTGCGTTGTAAGACAAACCGTTCTTGCGCGAACTTTTACCGTTGCCTGAGTTTTCGGCAGAACTGTTCCCAAGGATGATTTTCATGTGGGAATCCTAAACAGAATTTATGCATTTCATTTTTACACATTCCCAATATTTAGAATTATAAAATATTATTTAGCAAGGAATCGCTGTTTACTAAATATAATATTTACTTACCCTGGTGAAGGCAAATGGTTGCACACCACATCCATTAGTCATGTGTGGAGACCCAGATTTTCCTCCCAGCCCAATATCTGCTCCACTAAAATCTCCCGAATTATGATGACTCCCTCCAGGAAATGCACTGTGTGGACTAACTCTGTCGTCATTTATGCTATCACTGGAAGGTGACTGAGGAGGCGATGCATAAATTGGACTTTGGGGTTCATTCAGCGGAGACAAGAGTCTGCTGCCAGGCCTGCCTTTCATTCGGGACAATTGTTGCACTTGTTGAGTAAAGGAAAGACCGGTTTGTTTTGAAACACTGTCACCACCATTATTGTTATTGTTACTTCCCCCTGACGTGGATCGTCTGGATCGGTCATGTCGAGAAAGCATACCAGGAGAACCACTTTGTTCAGAGTTTGAGTTGTGTGAGGACTTTGTCGAAGTTGTCATATTACTCAGGGCACCTCCTCCAACAATGCCACTACTTCCACCAATAACACCTCCTACAATGGAAGTGATTGAGCGTCGTTTTTCTACCTCAGGGGTGGATCCCTGGGGAAGGAAATGGGAGTCTGTTGTTCCACAAATTGGATTGTCGACACCAGTATAGTAGCCTGGTGGATAATTAGAACTGGACGGTTTACTTGGATCAATGAGACTATCTGTTCCACTGCTATGCCGTTGCATTACACCTTCCCATTCTGCCACATTTAAGCCTTTAGCTAGCACTGAAATTTCATTTTTTTAAATGTTAATCAAAGTCGTGAAATATTTTCGTGAACGTCGTGAAATTAGTTTTTATATTTGTTTTAAAATGCTTACTGGTTTTGCTCCTAGCCAAGGCAATCTCCTCTAGTAGCTTAGAAATGGAAACATGACCACTCTTCATCGCCACCCGAATCGGTGTTCGACCACATCTATCCGAATGCACGGGATTTGCTCCCCATTCCAGTAGAGCTCTAACGCACTCCAAGTGGCCCTCTTGGGCGGCAATGCATAAGGCCGTAGCTCCCTATGAATACAATAATTTTTACCGTTATATATGCACACAATGGAGAAAAATCTAAATAATAGCAAAAATAAAAATTCGCACTTGATTGCAAGTATGATCAATCTTGGAACCGCGTTCACATAGCAGTCGCACGATTTCTGAATGACCCTGCCAACTCGCACTTTGTAACGGCGTTCTTCTGTCATTATCTACAGCATTGACTTCGGCCCCACCGGATACTAGCAATTCTACCATCTCCAGATGTCCTTGCCACGCACTGACATGCAGAGGAGTTCTTCCTTCTACGTCTCGTGCTTCCACATCGGCCCCACAACGGATTAAAAACTGAGCCATTGCTACTCTATTCTCCAGTGCAAGAAGATAGAGAGTACTGCGTCCATCAGCGTCACGGTAGTTGACATCGCTTCCTCTCGAAACGAGAAGCTGTGACCATTTAGGAAAAAATCAATTGAAAAATTAGTAAACATACTTCATACTTCACATTTTATGTGTATCTCTAGAGCATTATCTTGTCACCTGAACTATATCTCTGTATCCTTCAATTGCTGCAGCTCGAAGTGCGGTTCTTCCATCATGAGAACGCTGATCAATGACAGCTCCGAGATTCAACAGAGCTTCCACAACGTTTATGTGGCCCTCTTGAGCTGAAAGTAAGAGTGCGTGTTTGCCATCATTATCCGTTTCATTGAGTCTTGCTCCGGATTCAACTAAAACTTCAGTGACTTCTTGATGCCCTTCAAATGATGAGTAGTGGAGTGGTGTCCAACCGGCGTTATCACGGTGACCTTCGTCCAAGCCTCTGGCCAATAGCAGTCTAACTACACTCACGTTACCCTAATAATAGAAACAAAAGGGTGGTGATAATGCTCCCTTACTGAACTCAAAAGAAAGTTATAAAAAGTCCTTAATTTGTTTACTTTAACTACCTGTGCTGCCGCAACAGAAAGAACAGTTCGTCCCTCCCCATCGATATGATCAACATAGGCACCCCAAAATAATAAAAGTTCACAGACGGCAGCATGACCCATAGAGGCGGCAGCCCAAAGTGGCGTACGGCCTGCTTTGTCAACAGCATCTACATCCGCTTCGTATTCCAAGAGCAGCTCACATACTTCCCTGTAAACGACAAAAGAATATTAAAATTTGCCCAATATTTGCAAATACCTTTTGTAGAGCTTTTTTATAGTTGACTTACTTGTGGCCTTCAAACGCAGCAACCAAAAGTGGCGTTGTTCCATCTCTGTCTTGATGATCTACCTCAGCGTTCCTCTCAAGTAATAAATTAACTACTTTCAAATGTCCTTGACTAGCAGCAACACAGAGAGCGGCGACAGATAATGCAGTTCTAAAAGAGAATTACAATTACACATTAAATGGACGGTAAAATTTTAATGGTCTTTCTGTTTTTTATTTGTATCATTCTCACCTGCCATCAGAATCGGCATGGTTTACATCTGCACCAGCATTCAACAACCTTTCCACGATTTCTGCATGGCCCATATACGCCGCAGCGATAAGTGGTGTTCGTCCCTCACTATCTGGTAAGGAGGGAGATGCACCAGCTTTTATCAGACTATTAACTACTTCTTCATGACCTCCCCAGGCAGCAGCCCTTAAAGCTGTTCGACCATCGCCATCAGTCAAATCAACCTGCGATTTATAGGAGGAATACATAATTAGGGATTTTAGTGTTTCATCAGCAGCAGCAACAGTTTTAATTGCAATAAAACCGTATTTTTTAAATCCTAAGATATCAGCATACCTGAGCGGTTTGAGCGAGAAGAGTATCAACTACATCTACATGACCAGCCCATGCAGCTGACCTTAAAGGAGTCCAGCCATCATTGTCTGCATGATCTACATCTGCACCAGAGGACAAAAGCTCTCGGACAACTGCCGCATGACCCTAAACGCAAAAATATTTATTAATAAATGCATTTTATATCGCTGCATTGATGTTGCTGTCTACTAAACACTCCAATTCCAAATTTAAATTACCTGTCTCGCTGCTAAATTCAATGCTGTTCGGCCATGTCTATCAACTGCTTCCAAAGAAATATGATGACTAATCAAAAATTGGACCACAGCGAGATTTCCATCATTGGCGGCATTGTGAAGAGGCGTTCTCTGATTATAATCCACTTGGTTAATATCTCCAATAATATTCAATTTTGCTGCAGCGTCCTCTACTTCAGCGACGTCCGCATCTGTTGCCACTCCAACACCCGCAGAAAGTAAAGGATCATCAGACCTTTCACAAGGAGCTTCTCCACCACCTTCATCTAAGCAAGTGTCGGACCCATTTCTCGTTGGAAGTCTGACACCTCCACTTACTCCAGCAGCGTCGATACTTTTGGGCGCCACACCTGTACCAACACTACTACTACTTCTCACAGTTTGCTTAGTCACCCCACAAGCGGCCAACAACTTGACAACTTTGACGTCAAACGCATGCAGGTTAAACTCTTCACTAAACACCTTGATTCCTAAAGATAAGAGGAAGAGGGGCACCTGCTGATTAAGATCCCCAAACAGTTTGGTAGAGTGAGACAGATGGTAGGCTAGGTCTGCCACTTCACAGGGATTCAGTTCTGAAGCTCGAGAGGCTAGCCACACGGCTTTCGTGACATGCCCTTCGTATGACTGACACAGGTATTTCTGAGTACAATACTTGACATCGAGGAACCACTCGGAAAAACTATGATGAAAGAGAATTTGGTAACCTTCAGTTTGAGGGGACTTGATGAGCACACGACGAAGTACGTGCATCCGCTTTGCGAAGTCTTCTTTGGTAATGGCAGGATGGCGGGAGGTGAGACACATAAAGATTTCATTTTCAGTCATAGGCTGACGGGACACTAGAAGGATACATAGGATAGGTTGAACTTTGCTAAACTGCTTTTTTGTAAAGAGTCGCTGACACAACCACAGGTAAAGTCCGTACAACGTGCCAGGGATTTCCCGAATTTCCCGGAGCACAATAAAATTTTCTGTAATTCCATCTAAAACCTTTTCCAGGTAGAGAAAACAACCGTTGCTTTTAATATGGAGTTGGTTGAGCATTTCAGCCGTTTCACGACGAATGTGCTGACGCAAGGCGAAGTCTTGGTCGAGACGGGATAAAATATATTGTTGAACATCTCGTATCACCTACATTCAAAAATGCATATTATAAATATGTGCACCAAATATAAGTAATTGCATGGATACAAAATGTATGCTGTTTGAGAAAGAAGAAGACATTTTACCTGAGATTTTCTCAAATCATCCAAACCAAGTTTCCTAAATCCGGAGAATAGTTTTCCTACATATTTACTTTGTTTCCTGGCTGTACAAACTAACATTAACCAGGAAGGTAACAAATGACAGTGATTTCCCAGCAGTTCACTAATTGTATTGCTAAAAGATCCTTTACACGATGAGCTATTACAAGGTAGTTGAGACGTATTGTAAGACTCGTCAATAGAGTCTACAAGAAGAAAACATGCCTGCGTCGGACAGTCAATTTCCAGCAGGGGAAATATCACCAACTTTTTGAAAGCTGCGTCTGGATCTTCCGCTATGGCTTTCAGGGATAAATCCTCATCATGAATTTTCTCCCCATACCCCTCAACAAGTGGATTCTCCAGTAATTGGACACAAACTTGGTAAATAAACTCCGCCAAAGAGAGTGTGTTCAGGTCTTGAGATTGACAAAAGTGGTGAGCAAGAAGGCGCTTCCGGAGTTGGAGTTGTTTGCCATGCTCCGCGGTGGAATTCACGATTTCCGAGCAACAGGCCGTTTTCCCCGCTCCTGGTCCACCAACAATGAGAATCCCATTTCGTCCATTGTTGAGACCAGCTCCATCCTCGTCCACACGCCTCTCCAGAACCTCCAGGCAATGAAGGATTTTTGAAAATACCCATTCTCGACAGAAAAATCGTTTGCCTTCCAGCAAAGAGTGAGCCATGTCCATAGAGGTAAATAAGGAAACTTGTCTATTTCCTCGTAGATTACAATAAAAATTAAACTGAGTTTGGTTTGGTGTTTTTATCTACTAAAAACTTTCCGCTAGACGTCAACAGTTGTAATGGGAAAAATGGCAGCTAGTACCATTCCTAATACCGGAAGTTGGTTCACAGTTTGTTATAAAATTGTTTTTCACGGGTAATAACTCTAATGTCGGTGTAGCAAACAAAAACTTTTCACACTTCTTCCGTCTTTCCATTGTCAAAAATAAAAATAGTAATAACGTATTGCCCACAATAACTTGATTCATGTTAATGATAATTGCACCTTTTGTTGTTCCACACAAACAAAGCAACACTTTTTCACTAGATATTTCCTATTACTCCAATTAGAAACAATGCTCATTGCAATTTTAACTGCAATAAAAAATAGCGCTATAACTGATGACAATCCCGTTTAGACTACTTCAAACGGAGGACGGATAGAGATGAGAATAAAATAGCGGAATTTTCAGTCAGTTTGCCTGTAAGAATAAAGTAAATCAGAGAAAAATACTTAATTATATTCATGATTTTAAACGTGTTTATCACATTTAGCATAGTTGGTTTCGTTTAACAATTGATCACAATAATCACATGGAGAAAATGCGAAAGGCTGCAAAAATTGACGTCACGTCACTTTGCTTGGTGAAAGGGGTATGCAGAACAGAAAGTACAAACAAAATGACTCATTCTGTGATCTGATCGATATTGGTCAACACCTGCGATACCTGTCCTGCCTATTAAGCAACTCGGCAAACCCCACAGAAAGTATTTCTTCCCAAAGAAAAAAAAAACATGAATGTGGCCCTTTCGCATTCGCATGCACGTACAACATTTTTTTTGCAACAATTGATTTTCCCAATAAGCAATTATGAATTCATAACTCCTTATTTTGACTTCAAAATATAGTTTGGTTAAACCTTAAACATTAAACAAATGTTTGTTCCTATTCCAGCTCTTTAACAAGCTTCATTTCATTAAAAATGTATCATTCATTCAACCCTTTTGTTGGCTGAACATGTTTAGCTTGTTCTCTCTTGTCTACTTGTAATCTACCTTTCTCTCACTTCTCATTTTGTATTAAATCCTT
>JAQFZH010001920.1:0-18699 GCA_034695485.1 Entomobrya nivalis
TCATCCAATGATATGCTAATTAGCAATTAATTTACTTAACTGATTTTGAACTCGAAGTAGTAGCTAAGATTACAAGGGCCAAGGGCAGACAGATGTCCAATAAAAATTAGAAAGCTGTTCCCTCACTTGGTGAGGGGTGTTATGAGATTCCGAGATGAAGCTTCACAGCTATTCATTTATGGCACTGATACTGGTACTGAAACTACCAAAATCACTTCTGGCAATTGAATTTGGTAGGTAAACGTTACATACATACATCTACATCACCTCATCCATCTCCCGATTTTCACACGATTGGTAACTGGAAGTTTGTACCCGAATTCTCATTCGCGACAAACCTAAAAAAATGTCGTCACTAACTTGTTGAGATATGGTCTTTTGTTCTCTTGAAACATTTTAATTTTTTATCAGATCGGCGATATTTCAACTGGATGATGCAATGATAAGCTTTAAATGTCAAATATTATTTAAACATATGAACGTCTATGCAATTAGCAATGTTATTGAATAAAGCAGGTTGCTCATCAAGTGAGTGGGATGCACTAATGCATTATTTGTGATGTGCATGCATGAAAACCTTAAATTTGGTTACTCTTAAATTTTCTGGCTAATTACATTTTTTTTTATTAAATACTATTTTAAATTTGAACTTAAAAATGAAGAAAACAATTTGTGTAACGTTATTTTGTGCATTTTTTGCAATTGGAAGAGCCCAAGTAGTTAATACTACGTACGGAGCAGTACGAGGAACTACGTTGACTTCCCGAAATGGAAGGGAGATATCCGCCTTTCTTGGAATTCCGTATGGTAAAGATACGTCCGGAAATCAGCGTTTTAAGGTTATCATTTTGGAGTTCATTAAATTCAAACAAATTTTTATAAATGACTGAATGAACTGAATTTTTAATCCACCGCAGGCACCCCAGCCACCAGAGAGATGGTCTGGTGTTTTAGACGCATCTTCGTATGGCCCTGTTTGTCCACAGCTTGTATTCCAAATTCCAATTTTGGAAAACGATTCTACTGGAAATGAAGACTGTTTGAGAATTAATGTTTTCACTCCAACCAATGCAACCAATCGTACAGAGTTACTTCCAGTGCTCATATATGTACATGGAGGATTTTTCATGGGTTCAGCGGGCTCGGATTATGGACCTCGGTATCTTTTAGATCATGATGTCATTTGGGTCACTTTTAATTATAGATTGGGCGTGTTCGGGTTTTTGGCCACACCAGACAGTGATGCAGAAAATGCTCCAGGAAATGCAGGTACAGCCATAATTATAGTGATATGGTACAAGTTTTTAAAACATACATACATGCAATAAATTGTACAAATGATTGAAGGCATGAAGGATCAGGTTCTTGCATTGAAATGGGTGCAGGAACAAATTCGCCATTTTCGAGGAGATGCCCGAAGAGTAACAATTTACGGTGAAAGTGCTGGAGCATCTGGTATCCATTACCATTTGCTATCTCCATTGAGTAAAGGTGAATAAAATTACCATTTTGCAATTTTTGCATACAATTTATTGAAGTAACCATAATTCTCTTTATATTCTTGTGACTTAAATTTACCGACCTATAGGATTATTTTCTGCTGCGATATCTGGAAGTGGTTCAGCTTTCAAGGTACTTTCACATCAAGTTTTACCTGAAGAAGCTGCGAAGAAAGTAGCCAGTGAAACAGGTTGTGGTCATACAATCGGTAATATAACGGAAATGATCGCATGCCTGAGATCTATTGACGCCTCTGTGATAGCAGCAAATAGTGATGAATTTTTAGTAAGTAATTAAAAAAAGTTAAATATGTTGTGTAAGGCCTTGTAATATGTATATTAAATTGTAATGTAGAAAGTTCTGAAGGATCCATTGCGAATATTTTCCCCATCACGAGAGTCAGCTAATTTAGATGACACATTTATAAGTCAACATCCCTATGAAGTTATAGCGAATGGGTTACAGCAAACAGTTCCATGGATGATTGGCGTCAACAGTGGCGAAGGTCTTTTAACAACTTCAGCAATTTATGCAAGTGAAGAGTGGACAAGAGAAGTTAATGCCAACTGGAACAATGGACTATCTTCTAAATTCCTTATCTACAATCAAAGCAATGTTCAACTGACTAATTCCATTAATGAATTCTACTTAAATTCTACTTATGCTAATGGGAGCGTTGACTTTAAAAATGATCTTCGTGGATTTACAAATATTTTCACTGATAGACTGTACATACATGCTTCAATTGAAGCAGCCAAAATACAAGCAAATCTATCGCCAGTTTATTTGTATTACAATGACTATATCACTGTAAGGAATACAATTGGAATTGGTATGTATTACAACAATAGTTTAAAAACAAGTTTATACAACTTCCTTTTCTGAAAATATTTTTGGTTTTTTTTTTCAAACAGGTACTAATCATGGGGAAGAATTGTCACTCCTTTTTTCACCTGCAAACTTTAGTGCTCCCATAATTGCTCAAGATCATCCAGACTATGAACAGTCTAAAGCCATGGTTGACCTTTGGATACAGTTTGTTAAAGATCCGTGAGTAAACTAGCCAAGGATGTAAAATGTTAACGAATGTTTTACAAAATGTTCTGTTATCTATCTCTTTTAACCAATTTGCAAACAGAAATAACGTAACATACAACAATAAACTTTGGGGTCCAGTGGAATCACTTGAGGACAGTCCCGAATGCTTTCTTTTTGCGAACTCTGACAGAGGCGTGCAAGGCGTTGGGAAATTACCAGAAGAAATACTGAATAGAGTGAAATTTTGGAATGATCACGGTGTAACCCCGTATCAAGAGTATACAAAAACTGGAAGTCTATTAATTGACTAGTTGTTAAATAACTTTTATTTGAATCCATCTCGTTAATAAATAAATAACATAAACGTCTCACATTGCCCCACTTTCACGAGTCGATATCTTCTGTTTGGATCATTTTAATGAGAATATCTCCTAACCTGTAAATGTAAAAGGCAACCAATTTATTAAATTAATTTAATTAGTATTGATTGATCCATATTAAAAAATTATTTAATTGATTATTTCTGGAATTGGATCCTAAATGTTGATGCATAATAACCAATTAAAATCATACTTACACGAAGCTCGCACTTAAAATGAACAGAAATATCCACAAGACCGTGAATGATAGGCCAGCAAACACAATAACGGGTTTCCACGTTGTTGACATTTGTAAAAAATGACAAATTTTAATCTAAAAATTTAATGTTTAAAGGCTTTAAACAACAAAAAGGAAAATATAGGTAAAATTGCAAATATACAAAGATATAGCACAAATTTCGTAAACGTGTCAAATGCAGGATTTAGAAAATTTGGGCTTATCCTAGAACAGCGAAACCAAAATGCAAACTTTATATGTTAAGCGAATTCAGGAATGAAAGAAGCATGTGGCTGCCTGTGGAGTAACACTAACACCCACCACGACGGCATAGTTATCTTAGTTGTTTTTACTGATGCTACGTATCTGTAATAATGAAACCCAGAACTTAGAACCCAGATCAAAATGCAATGCGTGTCACAATAAATATTAATTTTGATTAATGCAAAATATGGCTTTAATAGTGTGATCTGTGCGTGATGAATTAGCTGCAGTATGATTGCCTACGTATTTTGTACTATATATCATATAGAGATTTATATGCTTGTCAAGTTCAAGTTTGACAAAGTTCAATCTGTGTACTTTAACACTGACGTGTACGGTGATATTGAGAAATGAATTTATAGAGATGCGGATGTTTTTTTAATTGAATTGAAATGATCTTGTTTGCATATCATTCTTCTGGACAAGTTATAAGATTCGTTCCAACAATCAATTATAACGTGATTGATCATGCTTTGCATGCAGTTCCTCACTTCAAGATGTGAAAGGTGAAGTCTATCATTAGTCTACAAAAAAGCATGCTGGCATTTGATAAGATGCATTTATAGATAGTTTTTGTGATGATCATGATCACATTAGGTATTTTTCCATGTGGCTGATTTCAGAGCTAGAGTATAGGGTTCAGTTTATAGGTACGCCTCCGCAAACTGTTTTACTTTGATGGAATTCTATGCAACGTTTAAAAATAAACACGTTAGATTAGCAAGTAGAGCTTCAGGAAACCCATTAATTAATTTTCACAAATTTTGCTGCAACAAGTGTATTCCAATCCAAAGCAAAAATGTAACTTAACTCATAGCTTGCATGAATTATTTTAGGGTCAATTAAATTAGGTATATTTTAACAAAAGCATCGCACGTGCACATATGTACCTATTAAGATTAAGACTAAGAAAACGCAACGCACAACAGAACCGCACCGTGTACATTTTGCAATTCGGTAAAATTCATAGCTTTCTATTTCTATTCAAATTAGTCTACTAACGCGTTTTAGGTTCTATGAATGGGCATTATAGTTTTGGGTGGAGGGCAAAATGAAATTTCAGTATAGATTTCAAGGGCAGAACAAGGCCAAGAGGACAATAGCAGTGTTATTATTGGCAGATTATGTGGCCACTATCTGGTAGACCTAGCCGAGGCTAGACTGGAACTAAAACTTCTAAAAAAACTATTTTCCTTTTTAATGTGTAGGCATAAATAATTGGCATTGATATGTAAATTTCTTCGTTGCATAATAATTCGATGACAAAGCATTACATTACCTACATATTATTACTACCCTTGCATTATACTCCTGGAAAAAGCTCATCTGCCCAAAGAACATTGATCCTTCTCAAAACAAAAGACAATACAGACGAGATTGCAATCACCACATCGAAATCCAGGTATTTTGGGCAGTGTTACATAATTGTCTATTTCCTTCAGTTTTTCAATTGGATTAGCATTTCAAACTATGTTTGTCATTCCACCGATCTAATCAGATTATTGACACCCGTCACTTCAGCAGATTTTTTTAGTGGAAGGATGATACTGACAAAGCTCTAAGTATGTACATGTCACATATACTCTCGTGAAATTCTCAAAATATACAGCAAATTTACGTGGGCAATTTGGGTGTTACCCTGCAATCAAGACAAACTTGTTGCATTTGTTGAAAATTACAAATTTATTGATGGGGTGAACCGAACTTTTCAAAAATTTAACCTCCCCAGTAAGCTGTGTGTTGGGTGGAGATGCAGTACAGTGCATAGATTTCTCTAATTTTCACATTTGTACTTCAAAATCAAATTTCTAATGCCACAAGACATGTGGCAACGGCAACCATATGCGTACATTATGCAAAAGTTTGCAATACGATTTTACCAAATAAATGTATATATTTATGTACGAAAGACCAATACAGACAAATTCCCACGCATAATTTCACTTACACTTTCCTTATTACTTTTCTTGTCTTGTTTGATACAAACGATGTATAAATCAGATCACAAAGATTTAGTGTAAATTTTTTATACAAATCATATTTACCACGCACAGACAAATCATAATTTTTGCTTCCCTTATATTTCCATGCATTAATTTTTAGCTTGTTTGAGGAATAACAAGTAGCTAAACTACATTACAGAAGAGCAAATTAACTCCGGTAATTAGTCGGCAGTTTCGTTGTGTTTCTCAAAGTTTCTTTAATTAATGAGTCCTTTTTCGTACAGCAAGCGAAGCGTCACCACATCACCTTTTTCATGTTCAATGCATAAAACAGTATTCCGTGTGCAATTGGATAGCAAGCACTTCCTTATAAGTCATCCAAAATCAGCAGTAGTCTACTAATCCCATCCCAAACAACATGATGTTTTTAGTGGACTCATCATCGTTGAAAAAAATGAAGTCATTATCATCGTAAATTATAGTTTTGGTGTAGGTACATGTTTCTTATGGCGCTATAGATGTCGTTTTGCGAGTTATGCATTTTTGCTCTGTTACTCATTTATGATACAATTAAAGTTTTCAGGTAGGTTATTTTGCAAAAAGAAAAAAAAAAGTTGGCAGCAAAAGTGAGACACACGCATGTGTACTGTGTACATGAAAACCGATATTTTCAAGAATTTCACTTTCCTTCGACCTGCTTATAAGAATCATTGCAAAAAAATAAATCATGCAGAATGACGGAATATGCAAGCAAGCTATTAAGTATCCCATGTGGTCCTGTCCAGAAAGAACAACCAAGGTGGAATAAAAGATGAAATAAATTTTGTACATGTCGGATGAAAAAAGAAATAGCGTACATTATTGTGCATGAATAAAAATTACTAAAAGCCCACACACGCACACTCACATATTGGTCATTCAGTTTCAGTACTGATGACTGATGAAACCAACACGTTTTATAAAGCTTATTAAAATTTACTAAACTAAAACTGAAACCAGCAAGCCCGACTCTATCCTGGTCGGTCGAATGGCTATGACTATGACTATCCCATAAAGTCTAAACCATGCATGTATTGTAGCACCAGTTTTACGATTCTGAAAAGACTGGCGTAGTAAAAGTACTTATAAACGTTATTATACTTGGATGCTTGTCACTTTAAACTTGATAGGATCAATAGGTAGATTACGAAACGGACATAAAAGGTAATCGCAATCATTAATCATGTTAGATTTTTTTAACCATCCATCCAACCGCAACCGTTCCATATGTACATTAATCCCTTTTGACAAAAAATAAGAACAAACAGCAGAAGCAATTTTGTTCTAGTATCTCATCGTGATGTGATGCAAAGAGATGTAGTCAGGCTAATTATGTCAATTGATGTGAAGGTAATGATGAAGATGGCACACACATGGTACATACCTACACCTTTTTTTGGATGGATTCTCCATATTTTTCATCCGCCCAATTTGGCATATTGCTTAAATCTGGTTATATTTCATCAGTGTTTTGTATAAATTGTTGGAGTCTCCTTTACAAACCATTCCATTTTGAATGGCACTGGAAAATTATGTAAAATTGATTTGATTAAGGGCAAGTACGTCGAATTTAGAAGTTCACACAATACATGGAAAGATTATTTTTTTGGAATGTTAAAAAAACTGTTGGAATGTGTTTTCGAGTATTCGTGATAAACAAAGCTAAAATGGCGAGTTTTGGAATTATTTTAGAATACTTGCTTTCTATCCAGTTGAATAGGTATAATTTTGGTTGTTAGATAAGGATCCTAAACACAGAAAACACAATAAACGTCATTAAATCGCCTACGCTTGGCTGGCCTGAACCCAATCTCTTACAAATAAAATTTACATGTACGATTTGCACAATAATAGCTGATCTCAAACTCGAAATGTTTGAAACCTAACCTACTATTCACTTTTTTACAATAATAGTGGCAGTGGTGATAAAGGGCGAGGTAATGGTCATTGGGAGATTTTTAGAAATTAAAAACAAAGTGATTTATTTGAATGGACTGCCTTTCAGCTATTATTGAAACTGGTAAAAATGGGATATGGGATGTGCTCTGTGATATTAATTTTTTAACATCCATTTGTTATTGAAAGTAAGTGCTTTGAAGTTCAATACAAAAAGGTGGTTTCCTTCCCATTTCCTTCTACATTCTGGTTTCAGTCCATATAGTTTGCATACGGCTTTGATCCTCATAGGCATCATTAATGAAGGTATTTAAACATGAAGATGCGCGTGTTTACCTGTCTGTTGAGTAAATTATGTGGTCCAAAACACTCTATAATCATTTGCATTCGTGCGGGGGTGTTGGCTTCAGGATAGACAGGTGTGTATCACTTTTGTAACTTGTGTGAATCGTGTTTTTTGGCAGACTTTCTTTTTTTATCCAACCAATATATAGTGATACCGATACATATAAAGTTATATTGCAAATTTGCCATTACTGACCACTTGCATGGAATGCTAATTTTAAGTATTGACTTGACATTGATCTTGATCATTTTCAATTTTCACATTCGCATAAATCTTTTCATGACCATTTGTATTCGCCTATATCATCTTTTTATATTGACAATACACTCATTTGCATTATCTTTTCATTTTTATAATAGTAGGATGGCGGTGCTGACTGACAGTCTCAATCATAAATTAAAAAAGAGATATACACCATTATTACCAAAAAAGTGTATCCGCGACAGAATAGAATAAAAAAGGCAATAAGGACAACAATAAAACTTAAGAATTAATGTAAAAATTTAATAGTAAAACAGTCAAAGAAAAGGATTCAATAAGTTTTTACTTACACCAGGTCACGTTAATGCATTAAATGCTTTCAATATCATTTTAATGTAGCAAAAAACGTATACTACACAATTTGTAGTGAAATATATGCATTTATCTGATCAGCTCCCCAATTTTATGTTAACAACGCATTAACTTTTACAGGAGGAATGAATGCAAGGGAAAAAGGTGGAGTCTTGCTTTCAGCAACAACTATTTTACCTTCAAAAAATAGTCGCAGATGATAAGAATGATGATGAGCCATCCTGTAGTCGCAACTTTTCCCTGTGTTTTAGACTTCTGCAAGGTTGTAATAAGCGGTTATGGTGTGATGAAGATGATACTGATCTGATGAACTATGACTTGGCCAAAAAAACTCTTTAAATATGGCTGGAGCCAGCCTAAGGTAGCAAATATGGGCATCACAACTTTATACGATGGTATGTGAGCATTTTTTTGGAAGTAGGCATAACTTGTTGTGTGTAGTATTTATAAACTCGTGTTGTTGCTGTTTTTTAAACAACGCAACGTAGCAGCGTGGTTTGTAAAAAGACACTTTTTTTCGTTTGGCGTAGTATGTTATTTTATTTTAATGGATTTTTTTGTTTAAAAAATCAGAGTTACGATAATAGTAATGATGTTGATGTAGGTGATAGCAGTGATGTTATATACTCCCTATATTGAAAATAGGAGTATAACATAAAGGTGCAACGGTGTAGGGCAGAGGAGTACAAAGCTTGGATGAATAATTATGATTAGATTTAATGATGATGATGATGATGCTGGCTATGGAGGCATTTGGAGTACCTGCATGTTTACAGAGAATATTTTAGTAATGACGAGGACGACTCGTTTTACCTTCTGGCTCAGTTCACTTTCGTCCTCTGACGAGAGAAAACAAACGAAAAGGAAAGCTAATCTTTTCAACTGTGTGTAATCTGTTGTTGTTTACAATAACTTGAAATAGGTCTTCGGATTTTTATTCAAAGCTAATTTCGGATTTTTTTCAAGTTTTCAAAAATGGTGAAACTTAAGGAATATCTTGGTAAATTTAAAATGTTTATAATATTTGTGGAAAATCTAGCTTTAAGGAGAAATAAAATTAAGCAAAACAAGTGAACGGTTAATTGCATATTTTTATTGTGTGGGTAATTTTAGACACGACCTTTCGTAGAGGTACTGGCAAAAAGTCCGTTGGTCTTTCTACGCCAAGTCCCAGCCCTACGAAATCGGCTTCGTTCACGTATGACCGGATTCCTGACTCGTTATCCCCCACGCCATCTCCAATTTCTCATTCTTCCTCGAATGGATTTCGAAGTCGGAGTCCGTCCCTTGAGTTCCGGACAAGACTTGTAGATCCTGGTGCTGTGCATTTGAATGGAAGTAGTGTGCACTACCGAGAATGCTTCAATTGCAAAATGCCAATTTTTGATGTAAGACAAATTAAGTGGAAAGTACCTACAGCAGCGGACAGGGATTTTATTCTGTTAAAAATGTTCATATTTGCTAAAAAAAAATCTTAAAAACAGTTTCAGGAGAGTACGTACGCTCAGGATCGTTCATGGCACTCGGATTGTTTCACGTGCACTCATTGCACTCGAAAATTGGATATTGATACCTTCAAAGAAAAGAATGGACAGCCCTATTGTCCTATGGATTTTAATGCATTGTTTCTTCCCAAGTGTTATGCTTGCAGGAAGACCATACCTGACGTATTATTGTCTTTTTTAAATAGCACATTTTAGCATCATAGTCAACACACAAATAGTTATCATAACTTTCTTTATCGCAGGGTATAATACCAGTCAGAGTTCCTGTGGGACCTTTCCATCCTGAATGCTTCACATGTAAAAAGAAAATTAGGAAAATGAAATAGTTTAATTTTAAGGCAAATAATTTAAGTAATATTTTAAACTCATTTCATTAGGTCGCAAATGCTGTCAAGTCCTTTGCCCTTACGTCCATTTTGAAAGGAATGGGGCATATTACTGCGAAGAGGACTACCACTGGCTCTTTTCTCCAAAATGTGCAACGTGTGCGGAGCCCATTCGGGATCCAAAAGTATTTCAGAATTTATTACCGTGTTTTTGCTGGATATATAGCATTTATCTTTATATTCGTTTGTGCATTGCTAATTTCACAGAAAATGACTTTGGCCATGGGAAATACATATCATGAAGACCATTTTGTTTGCTACGAATGCACCCGCCCTTTAAGCGGAAACAACTTTTGGAAGAAAAATGGCATGGTTTATTGTGAGGATGACTATCACAAATTGTATTCACCAAAATGTGATCGCTGTGAGGAGCCCATTAGACATGTATGAATGCACAAATTTATTAGCTAAAAAAAGAGAACGATATAAAGTTATGGAGGTTCATTTTTAAAAATTATATATTTGTCCTTCGGGTTATTAATAGGGTGGACTCTTGGCACTCGGAAAGAAATGGCATAAGGATTGCTGTCTTCGTTGCGAAGTTTGCGACAAAATTCTCCGAGAGGATAACTACTATACTGAGAACAACAAGGCCTACTGCCGATTGGATTGGATTAAGAATTTTGCACCAAAATGTTACGATTGTAAGCGTCCCATTGGAGAGGTACTTAAGGGAACAGCAATCTACGCTCTTGGACGGCAATATCATCCTGTTTGTTTTGTCTGTCTGGTAAGTATGGATGATGGAATGCATCATAAATATTTTTTTATCTTTAGAAATTGTTGATTTTATCCATTTTTTAAAAACAAGGATTGCAACAAAATTTTGGACGGAGAAACGTATTACCCTGTGGAAGGAGAGCCTTTTTGTCAAGAACATTATCATAATAGGACATGCGTTGACTGTTTGAAGTCAAGATCTGAACGGATTCGCCAGCATGAGAAAATTTTAAAGTCTGGACAGGAACGCGTGAAAAGCTCAATGAGTAGGAGGAGCATTAGTCCTTTGTCGGTAATGTTTGGATCGCATAGTTTGAACCGAAGACCAAAATCAAGTCAAATTTAAAAATGGTATGACACGTTATTTGCTAAATTACGGAATGGTTGGTATTATTGCTACGTGGTAGCACATGAAAATACTGCTACCTGCTACTTCAGCAGTTTTTCATGTTCATAATGTTCTCGCTTGATTTTTGACAAAAAATAATAATATTGCATCTACTTTTTCTTCATTTATTTCAATTGTACAAACTTGGAAACTTTTCTAGTGCATTTCCCTCAAAACTGAATACCTTTATTAAACAATGTTCTTTATTACCATACATGTACAGAATTTACCTTTTGAATGACTATTGTATAGTTTCTATCCGATTGTCAAATTTATCACATTAAAATAATTAATTAAATAAGGGGATCGTAGAAAGGTGTAAACTATAAGCAAATCTATTGTCTTTTTATTGTCCATTTTGTTTTTTGTATGAAATAACATCTAATTTTTGTGTCAAGCAATTAATATAAATAATTTCAATTTACAATAAAGAAAACAAAACAGATTTTACAAATACATGTACTGGTTTATACTTATATTTTATTTGTATTTGGAAAACAATAGCAAAGTAAAACGGTCAAGATAAATAAATAATTTTTGCTCGTATTATTCATGTTCACAACTCATGGCTCATCCCTACAATGTTTACTACTGTACAAAAGTGACGTATTACTATAAACAAGAAACAATGCGTTAAATATAAAAAACGTATCCTATATATTATAACATGGACAGTAGAAGAACCGAGAGTTTATTCTTTTATCGCCTCAGTTTGTCGAAAAAGATGTACCACTATTGGATATTTTCGTTGGATTGCATGATGAACACTTTGGGGCATTATGAGACACATTCCTTCCTAGGCTGGGCTTCAATTCAGTATTTAGCATCCATCATCTAAGCAGGTTTTTAGAATCTATCTTCAGATTCCCGGATAACAAAATTTGTATTCGTGATAGACATTCTAGAGACCATTGTTTGACTTGGATCTGCACCACCAGGCGTTTTGGATTTATCTATGAAGAAATTATATTATTATTGACTAGCTACCACTAAGACTAGGGTTATGGTAAACAATATATGACCCAGTGCTATAAAACTTACTTGTATGGAAACTGACTCTTGTTGATGACTGCAAACTTGCTGGAAACAATACCGCTCTCATCGCCATTCTATACTGTTTGTTCATAAATGCATATATGATCGGATTGACGCAGGCAGATAAATAAACCAACACGTATCCAACGACGTGCATTACTAAAATAGGGAAAAATAACCAAAATATGAAATATATTATGTGTTTTTAACTAGTTGAACTTGTTTGATAATAGGTCATTGAGGAATATTTATAATATATATACTCACCGGGATAATTCACACATTTATCTGCAGTTTTGACTATTGTGATGGGAAGATAGCAGGCCATAAATGATAGGAATATTACCAAAACCATTTTTGTAATTCGCCATTCATTCTTTCTCGTTTTTGTTTCCCTGATGTCAGATCTTGCTGAATGACGGCGCATACGATTTTCAGACCTTGAAAAATTGAATTAAATTTTACAACCGATCATTCATAATTTATAGAGTAAACAAGAAAAATATTTTACCTCCTAACGGTCCAAAATATTTTCACATAACAGAAAATAATTATACTGCATGGCACTACAAACGCTATGATGAAGAGAGCAGTTTTTGATGAGATCCCATTCGTTTCAATAATTGTACATGTCTTCAGCCTAGAGTCGTAACCAAATCGTCCTGTTCAAATTTGGGAAACCGGAAAAGATCTTAAAATTTCGTTTTTCTATTTTTATATCCTTGTCAAAAACTTGTCTGTACTTTACCCCATAAACCAAGAAGTGTTGGTAACTGCATGAGAAAGCTGAACACCCAACAGAAACCAATCATGATACCGATCCCCAACGGTTTGTAAATTTTTGCATATAATGTATGGCTTGTAATCATCATGTATCTGTAAAGGTAAAAATGTATTTAAAAATTTCATGTGTTGGTCATTGTACCATCATCATCATCAAATTGGTCGCACCTGTTGATACTAATCATTGCAATTGAGAGAAGAGATACTCCCAAATTGCCGTATCTCATTAATGGGAAAATGGTGCATAGCACATCACCATGTATCCAGTCTCGGTAAATGAAGTTTGATGCACTGAACGGAAGTACCAGAAGACAAAACAAAAAGTCGGCTATGCATAAACTAAAAAGAAAGAAAAAATCGATTTTAACTTTGGGATTGCAAGACTACACACTGTATGCATGTTTCTTAAAGATTTATTAACCTTATACTTATAGTCAATCCCCTTTCCGCCTTATAACGAAACTTCCCTGACTTGTGCATACATGCACGTGTATTCTATTCAGACACCAACACATGCATGTATGCAAAAGTCAGGGAAGTTTCGTTAAACTGCAGAAGAGGAAAGAGCTGTACTGACCTTATAATAAAAGCTGCTGCGGTAGTGCGCACTCTTTGGACTTTGAGTAAGGCAATAACGGTAAGAGCGTTTCCTATCAGCCCCACAATAATTGTGAGGATTATCATCGTAGCCCCAAAATTAAGGGCCCAGGTTGGAAACCTACAAATGTAAAGTGATTAGAATTTTTCCGTATTTTTCATTGCATTTTTTGCAGAGAAACCTGTGGAGATGTTAAGCATATAATGATAAAAGTGAATTTATAATATGCCTACCTGGAATACTCTGAGATCGTTTCATTTCCGCATGAAAGGGAAGTGGAGGATGATGTTACGTTTGATGCCATATTTGCAATTGCTAGTTACAGACTTTTACACTTTTACATATACTAGCTTGATATCTTAGATGGCATTGCTGTACTATCGTTTTTTTATTAATTAACCTTCAACAAAGGTGGATACAATGTAAGTTAAGTACATCATTAAAAATACGCAAATGGCAAAACAAAACATGTATATTTCCCTTTCAAATTTAATATGGAACTATATATATATTTACGACTTGAACAGTTTCAAATTTCAACACTAGCACTAATCATTTGTCTTAAAGTTCCAGAAGACCATTTTTGACTGAAATATAGACAGTTACAGATTTTCAATCAACACACGTGAAAACTTTGTTTTAATGTTTTATTTGGATATCTTCCGCTATTCATCAGGATGCACTTTAGTATTCACTTATCGTCTACGGCGAATTCATGGACAGAGAGATTGGACACCAAACAGTCATATAATTTTATGATGAAATCAAATATTACAAATTAAATATTTATATGTCGACTGTTGACACTTGTAAATGGTAACGTAAAGCGAAGACCGCCATGGAACAAGCTAACACTTCAAAATCACTGAAAATTATATCATGTTATGAAAGTGTAACATCGACATATCGGTTCAAACTTTACTTTAGTGTAGAGTCCACAGTTCCACGCATATAATGTTTACCCTTTGGTGTGAATCACATAGGTACTATGTTTAGATGGATGTACATAAAAACACCTCATCAAACACTATAAGTTAGGTTACTGGAGTAGTCAAACAATGACCACAGTCTATACACAACCGAGTGCTTACTTTTTTGTGACAATTTGAGGGGTATGTTAACTATTGAATGGTAAAAGTCATTGAGATTGGCTATTACATTATTTTCATACAGCTAATATGTCTTTCTACACTGGATTTCTGCACTCGTACAACTTTGAAAAGATTCAGACATTTAATATTTTCATACGAATTTTGTACTGTTTAAAGTCATACGTGAAACTGTCTAGAAATATTATGTGCGTCTTAACATTAAACCTTTATAATTTATGGTTCAGTTTACAAAATTCCATGTTTTCATACGGCAAAAATCCGCCTCCATGCGCACGTAATACATACTTTGTTTTGTTGTTGTATGGTTATGTCGCAACAAGATCTTGTCTACATAACCTTTTTCGGCATCCGTCTCTAATCAGTTGGCACTTTGGTGTCATGAATGATCACTATTCAACTTTTATTCACTGTTTTACAGCGTTCATATATCTGTAATATTCCAATTTTAATATTTTGTATGTTCTCTTCGTCAAACTCCTTTGTTCAATGTCGCGTAACCACTATTACACAAACAACAAGCAAGATCCCAAAAATATCAATAGAGAACCCAGTAGGAAGCCCTTTTCTTTTTTAGTGAAAGAGGCATGCATGTTCTTACATAAGTTTAGTAACTTGCAATAAGGGGAAAAACAGAAGACACAATTTCAACGTAAAGAAACTATTTCGTTCGTTGTTTCTCTTAAGTTGTAATGTAAGACCAGCCACTTATACCGTTTTTATTGGTGTATTGTAAAGTCACAGCAGAAAGCTATAAAGAGATGAATGATCAGATTAACAACGCAACGTCGAATGTAAATATATATATTTTTGAGAAATGGGATCTGTCACATTTTTTGGCATTGGTTTTATTCTACCATCAGACTTAGACAGACAGTCACAGTCTTAAACAACAAAACACATGCATCAGTGAGCAAGTTGTAATGGAAGTAAGCAATAAAGACATTTCATTTTGAAATAGCAGATGTACAATTACACTGTACACACAACACAACGAAATTCCAAGGCGTCCCGAATGAGTACATTCACACAATTTCACTGGTACGTGAAATGTTCCTTCTTGGTACAAGAATAAAAAACGTTGTTTTTTACAAACACGTGTTTCAAACTTGAAATAGAAAGAGTCTTATATATTCAGTCGGAAAAGAAGCTAGAGAAAAAGTAGTTTGGAGGAGGATAGAATGATTTTTTTGTCTTCGTAACGAAATTCTTGTGAGAACAGTTTTACATCCGAATTAGTCAGAGTTTATATTGGATTTCTCCAACTTATTTGTATCTTAACAGCATATTCCTTTCAAGAAATTGATAAAAGTGTCAGTTAATCACATTATATAATAAATCTGGATGTTTAGTATATGCCCTGAGTACACGTTCACTGGCAATTTGGTATTATTGCAGTTGACGTTGACGCACTGACTATGTTGTTGATGTTGCATAGATGAATGTGATGCAGACTCTTTTGCATCATGCCACTTCCTTCCACAAATGTCTTCTAGTGTTTCACTAAATTTATGGAATATAAATACGGGGATCAGAATTCAGAACAGTTTCCTTCCACAGTCAAGTCACGACATAAACTCCGTTTCTAAATCTTACATATTTATTTTCTTGCCTTATCCTCCTGTCAAAAGAAGAATTGCAATGGAAATAAAAATATATAATCCTCTTGAGAAAAGGAAATAACTGTTTTCCGTGTGTGCTTACGCATGAATTATTTGTCTTTAAGAAGCGCAATCCACACTTTATATTGAACTTGACTTGAATCAAACACCGATCCAATAAATACCAAACTTTGTTCAACAACGCGTCAACAGGATGAACTAACAAACAGTTTAATTTTTATTTTATGGGGATAGTTAATGTTATTTTCTTCCTTTTCCATCATTATCATCGTTCATTGATATATACCCAATACATGTACCTATATACACATTTAATCACATAACCACTAACCACATATGAAATCTGATCTACTTTGCTTTAACCACTAATAAGTATTTAGTGTTAGTGGTAATATGATGTGGTGACTGATAATGTCTGTAAGCTTTACACATTTATACGATATGATCTTTTCTTTTCATTTTTTAATTACTTTCGAACAAGTGATGGAGTATTTTGTATTGGGCAGATATTGACAGTCCGTTGCTCCGTGTATATTTGTAAGTAGGTTTACGGCTGGCTGCGACTGGATCACGTAATTGTGTAATACGAGTATTTGTACAAAAAGTCACCAAGTAAATTTCTTACTGATTTCCACTCCAAGTTTGTGCATACGTTCACGTTGTGTCTTTAAGAAATTTTAATTTACGCATCTTTGTCACCAGTCACCACAGCCAGCACACTTAAACAAACCTAGTATCATATTTTTTAATGTTCTCCTGTAAAATATCCAGCCAGAAGAGAGTAAACTGTATTCTGAAATCACTGTTGAAAAACGAAAAGTAATAATAATTTTTTATCTCGTATTGCTAAGGTCGCTTTCCTTCACATGGTTCTGGCTTGGCTGTTTGACTCTCCTTACCTATTTTGGTTTTGGAAACTAAATATGCTTAATTTTTTTGACTTGTTGGATGATAAAGGCACGACACATAGTAATCATCATGTCATACAATATGACCATATCATGCACCGTCGCCGTTGTTGTAGACTGTAGCCAGTGAAGTCACGTCAAGTAAGTCAGTCAGTCAGAAGATTTTTCATCCTAGAAGCCTTTGTACCAATGATTTTTAAGCTTAACAAATAATGTTTCATGTATCGTCAGTGAATAAAGAAATTATAGACTTGACATCATCATCATTTCTAAACTTCCAAACTAGTTTGTCTATTGTCTATACAAAAATATATTATTTTATGGTGTGTGGTACTTTTTGTAAAGTAATAGCAGCAACAATAGCTGCCTGTCAAACATCATAGAGCTATTCTCTGGAAGTTGTTACCAAGCTTGTTAGTTAGATGATGAACTATTTAAGTACAAATAGGAATAATAAAAACAAATGATTATCGTTTCAAACCAAAAAGGATGATAATTATGATATGATATCCATCACATGTCGTCGCCCACAATATCTACACATAGTACTACTACTAGTAGTGCCTACCACTTTCATTTTTATCTTTTTTAGTATGTCCCTGTCATGTTGGTGTCCTGTCCTGTCCAAGAGTCCTGATCATAGTCATCTCATCGGAAGATATCATAGTATTTTATGGTGCAATGAACAAATAATTGTCTTGTGATTGCTGTATGGTCACAGTCAAGTAAAACATGCAAACCATATGAAACTGCGGTATAAACATACTACTAACTTAGCTTGCGGGAAAATATCACGAGTCTATAAGTCTAAAAATATATATTTTGTTAATTTTTGTGTTGTGTCACCATCACCAATTCACACACACAGAATTCACCGTGTGAATAAAACGGATAAAACTGACGACACACGTATCTGTAAGTAGATATGATACAACAGGAATTATGACAAACAATTATGGTTCCAGTAAAACAAAGGAACTCTTTGTTTGAATTTTTCCATTTGAGAATCGAATGGATTAAAGCTGCATAGAATGAAACTTTAATCCACAATTTCCTCAATTGAAATGCGTCCCTTTATTCGCTGTAATAACTTTGAATTGTAATTTGTAATCATGAAAGTGAGCACATGAGACATTAATCATGATATCCTGTTCTACAAAAATATTTCGCTTAAGCTGCGCTGCGCTGCGCAAAATGTGAGCGAGACGGCATAAGTTATTATGTATGATCATAATGATAAATCACTGACAGTAACACCGCCGACGTGTAGGGGTCACAGTTCAAGTTGTGGACTGTCGACTAGCATTACAACGTACAAAATGAAACCATATGCAATTATTCCAGCTTCACTGCAACAAGTCAGGCTAACCGGTTGTTGAGGTGACGACTCCTCTTGATATGATCTAACAGAACTATGTTCAGGAGATGCAAGTATTTCGTGATGTATGA
>JAQFZH010001921.1:0-18698 GCA_034695485.1 Entomobrya nivalis
ACATTTCATATTCGATTTTCTGACATTTCATATTCGATTTTCTAACATTTCATATTCGATTTTCTAACATTTCATATTCGATTTCTAAGATCCTGTATTCCATTTTTCAAGTTCCAATATTGAATACTTTAGATCTTGTATTCGATTTTCAAATATTGTTTTCATTTGATTTCAATATATATTGTTAAAATCTTTAAATTACATTGATTTGATTAACAACGAATTTTTGTCAATTTGTGTAAAACCGCAATTCAGTTTATAAAGATCGTTGATTCCATTTTTAAGCAACACATATTTCAATTATACCGAATTCTATTTTGATTAATAAATACTATTTTTAAGTTTCTGAAAAAATCTTTGGATTTTAAAAGTTTGTAAAACCCAGCAAATCTTCCTGATGTTAAAATCCAGTTTAAAGCATAACCTAATAATTTTAGCGAAAAGGCGTTCATTTGACTTCCTAAGAAGCTTTTTTTTGTCTTTTAGCTATTTATTCGAATTCAAAGTATTGATTTATTCGAAATAACAGGAATTCATATTGGTTATGTAAATGATTGATGATATGATTGTAAATGGAAATTGCAGTATTTCATTTATAAGGAACGTAGATTTCATGTAAAAAATCTTTAAGTCAGGAATGTTATATAGATGCAGTATTATTTACTTTTACGAGCTAAATATTATCTATTTAGTAGCAGCTATTATAAATTATGCTAACTCACATTTGTACATTTTTAACACAAAATTTGAAAAAATATGCTTCCCGGGCCGGGCCCACCGTAGTTTCGCCACTGTAGTAATTTTCTACGAAACTGTTTTTACTTATGCATACCTTGTAGCTCATATTAGAATATTTTGATTCCAGCAACGGACTGAACTTTAAACTGGATGTTGTGGCCTTGGTTGAATGACAATTTATTAAATGGTTTTTTACTGATGTGATTAAAAACTCTAAAACATCAGTAATTAGGCCAAATAAAACCTCCAGGACAATTCGTTTAAGCGCATAAATTACAACTAGTTAACAAATACTTTAGTAATTCGCCAAAGAACCAAGAAATAACTGGGAAAAAATATGGAAGAAATTGAGGAAAACTAGATGAAATATTTTCGTTTGTAATAAATTAATTTACTTGGAACAAACTTAAAGTTATAATTTACTTTAAAATACAAAAAAAGATAGTGGATCTGTAAAACAGATAAAAGGTTTTCCAGATGCACACAAAAAATAAAGTAAACTGCTTCCCGCAGCCCCTGCTTCAAAAATGAGCTTGGCTTGGTTTATTTTGAGAAGTAGCTTGGCATTCCGTTACTTATTGCAGTGTTGTATTACATACATAACTCATACGGTGCTTGGTTTGAATGGAAAAACTGTGAAAGTCAACTGAAGATATGCCAGAATACAAGAGTAAATGGTAAGGTAGCTTACTGTTCAATACCACGTGCACAGTTTGTGCTCAATACACAGAACTTGTTTGATGATGTTATAGATTAGCCATTTATTAGTAGTCTTAACAGGAAAGGATCTTCATTTATTAGCTCCAATAAGGTTGGGTTTGTGCTACTTGTGCAAGTTATATACGCGTTTTGTATTCATCTACATAGAAGCCAGATGTGTGGGTATCTTTTATTATTGCAATGAACACAGAATGTATACCCTGGAATGTTGCAATGTCGTATGGAAAATCTGAAGCTTAACAATGTGAATACAAAACAAGCAAGGTAATCGTATGCATGAGAAAAAAATAGCAGGTACGTTTACAGGCACAAAGAGTCACGTGGACATCACTTGACAGATGCATATGTTTTCTCAAATAAAACTGTTGTACGTCTGGCCAAAATCTTGTCAACTTTGGTCCAGTTCTGGTTCTAATGTTATTACCCTATGCATTCAGGGTGTTTACCGATTGGTTAATAATCTGATATTAATTTGACATTCTTTTTGGTTTGCATTTTTGGCATACAACACTTGTACAATTATATTCAAGTTTGGTTTCTCTCTCATGTTTAAGGTATAAATTGCATATGAAAATACAAGTATGTTTACAGTATACAATTTACGCTTTTCTTTAAGTACGGTTGACGATGAAGCCTGTCATTGTGTTATGTGGGGAACAAGTCTGTTCACTTATCGTTTTTTATCACTCGTTCAAGTTTAGTTTTTAATATTGAAAATGAATCTAATCTTTGAAAACTTTTTTTTTTTTTCACGAGCTACAATGGTCTTAGCCAGTCACACCCTTATTTTGGAATGTGTCAATATCCTTTGGTTGTTGACCCACCTGTCGAGTGTTTTGAGACAAAAACATGTTGTTGTGGACGTGCACAGACAATGTAATATTTTAATTTGTCTAATGCCAAACTACCTGGTATATTACAATACGTATATAACTCAAAATATATAAGAACAAATTAGTTAACACACTCAGTTTGTCATCCATGTACCTTAAGTATTTTGTTCATGGTAAACATGTTTGTTTTGTACTGAATTAATTGGGGCATCTCCATTTTTAAGCATGTAATATTGTAGGTGTACAAACACCCAATTTTATATCAATATAATAGACAAATATTATGTTATTACAACAATTATGTACTGTTTCAGATTGTTATTGCCTTATTTTAAATTGTGTCACCTAAATTGAATATTGCATTTAAAAAGGTAAGAAAACAAAAAACTGCTAATCCATCGGAATTTTTTTTTCATTTCATATTTAAGTTTGCAATTGATTAATAAACTTGCCAGTTCTAGTATTTTGTCGTACTTTTACAGCAGCAAGAGAAATCATTGGCAATATATATAGCTGTTAGTAAACAAGGCTTGCTCCATTCTCTAAAATTTCGGAATTTTATCTATTCGTTGAGTGTTTACACTACTATTTGCATATTATTCAATAGCTCAAAAAAAGTTACACGAAATCACTAACACAATCACATCACCACATGTCTACCGTTTGTACCAACACACAAACTTTGTCATCACAGCACAAAAGCTGATAAGTTTCTGTTGTCATGTAATTTAATTCAATTTAGCTGCTGCTTTTAGGACTCCGGTTTGTTCGCGTTGTCTCGCGTTCATACTTTTGTAACTGGGGATAAAATAAAATCGTGAATAAAAGATCACACTAGAAGTAAATATGTCTAGGAATATGGTGAAATTCGTTGTTGAAATTTGGCTTTTTAATGTTGAAAATGTGTCAACTGTTTTATAGTTGTGAATTTGTTGTTTCTTACAAAAGCTGCAAGCGTCTTACCCCATCACACCCATATTTTGGAATAAGTCAATATCCTTTGGTTGTTGGCCCATCTGTGGAATGTTTTGAGATAAAAATATGTTGCTGTTGTAGACGTGCACAGGTTGTGTAAGTTTTAAATTTGTTTAATGCCGAGCTACCTGTTCACTTACAATACGCATATAACTGAAAAATATATAATAATTTAGTTAACAAGCTTAGCTGGTCATCTATGTACCTTAAGGATTTTGTGCATTGAGTTCGTAAACATGTTTGGTTTGTATTTCCTACTGAATTAATTGGGTCATATCCATTTGTAAGCTTTTAAATATTTTAATTTGGGAAAGCCCATTTTCGTATTTTATTATTGAACAAAAATGTGTCATTTCAACGGTTACGTACGATTTCAGATTTTGGTCTAATTTTCCCATTTTTAGCCTAATATGTTATATATTGCTTAAAATAAGTTAGGTTTGATTTTTTGTTCGGCAAGGTGTTCTAATATTTGTAAATTTGGAAATGAGTCTGTATAAAAATTTGATTCCCACTAACGAATCCGGTTTTTTTGTAGTGGATGATTTGGTTTAGACGCGTCACATAAATGCTCATCGTTTGAATCGTAGTAAAACTTTTGTAACATTTAATGATTTTGAGTGACAATTTTATTTTTATTACATTAAGAACAAGTTTACAAAAAACTATAATAACAAGTAAGACGTGGTTTTGCAAACATTTGCATTAATTTGATAGGTTTTTGAATTACCAATTCACCTTTTTAGTTATTTAGCTAACTTTGCTCAAAGTTGCAATTATACCTTTTATCACGTTTTTAAACAAATTTTCTCAATTTTCCAAATCCTAACTCAAAACCAGAAAACACTGCTTGGGTTTTTGGTTGTCGTATGTCTTCAGTACATCTAGTGTAAAATCTGACCGCCTCTCTTCATAGGTTTAAAATCTCTAGTGCAAAGCTAAAAATCTGTATTGCAACTTTAAAATACAATACAATTGCTTTTAAAGCAAGTTTTTTCTTTGGCAATTAGCGAGTACATTCTGCTATTTTGCGCTACAAGAGCCTTTGAAACTGGAAGTTTGTTAAATTTTAGAAACCTGAAAATGTTATAATTTACACCTAAATTAAAAACCTTTTATTGAACCTAATTCGGTTGTCGATTAAACAATTCCGCTATTTAATCAATTTCACAACTAGTGCACAGTTTTAAACTAGTATATCATTTCACATTTTGGGAGCTTATATATAAAGAATAAGTGAGACGTACATAGATTTTATTGGTGCTGCAATAATTTGTTGAAGTTGACAAAAAATCACATAGAAGTATTTTACGCAAACGTAGCTACAAACACAAGTGGAAGAACAGCTAGAACAACAACGGAGGGACAATACTCAGGTGAAAACATTTTTTTTAATTCAATTAAGTTTTTACCGTTTATAATTTATGCAGCATTTTGAGGCAAAAAACTCCTGTTACTTGCACTGTTTCTGAAAGCTCAACACTATCATTTTACTGTTACAATAGGTAAAACATCTGATTTCGTCTATAAATCTTAAAAATTGCTCACACAATTGGTCGGATGCCATAAAAATCGCAAACTGTTCTTCAGCTATTTTTAGATTTAAAAAAACACTAATTATTAAAGTGCATCTTTTATGGAGATTTGTTTTACTATGTGGCTAATCAAAACGCTGAATGAGCTTGACAAATATAAAAAGCAGCATAATAATTACTTGTGAAACGTCCAGTCTAATAAATACTCACCTTTCATGCACATCTATTTTGCTGGATAAGTATATAAAATGTATTAGTTTGTAATTTCCTAGAATGCTGAAAAATATTGTACCAGTTATTTTGTGGATATTCAATCTTTCATATTAATTTTAACCACATTTTTTAGAAACATTAGAGAAATTCTGCACGCTTCAAATCATTTATGTATTCTCCCTGTAGTTTGTTTTAAAAGATTTAAAATGTAACAATTGTTTCTTCAAATTTATACTTAATATTTGAAATTTGGAGCAAGAACTGTAAAGCCTTTTGACTTTTATATATACTTTACAAAAAAACTAATTTACTTTACTTGCATCACTTTAAATACTAAATACATCCATTGTACTGTAATTGATCAATGGTTTAAACCTTAATATATCCAAATGACATTTAAATGTTTAATAAAATTTACTGAAATATACACTGTATGCACTCAATACACAGTATACATTTTAAATTCACTTCATTTTATATTTAATGAAACGCCTTTGCAATATCCATAATTAATTTAATAATCTATTACAATTTTTTCTAGGCTGCATTCGGATACATTTAAATTGATATTAGTCAAGTTTACTTTGGATTCTCATAAAATGAAAAAAAAAACATATTAGCTATTAATTCGAAGTTGCTACTCTGTCATAATAATTTATTAAAGGACACATTTATACCAGGAATTATATTGTCCTGCCAGTAGTCTATTGGTTTATCATCCTTTCAAGGTCATATTATGCTGAGTGCAACATACATATTCTGTCCGATTTGATCTTTGAAAACTAAAAGCAATAATTATGTTCCGAAGGATAAATATTGATGTGAAATATATTCCATTTATTACAGTAATTTTTTTCATTTTTCAGTAGGTTTTGTTGTTTTTTATTACATTAGAGTATTTACGGGTGAAAGTTAAATGGGCTAGTACATATTGCTCAGTATTGATCAACTTGAATACATTCAAGGTAACTGTATCATCAAAAATTTTGCAAACATTAAAATCCCGAATATATTTTAGATACTGATTTGGTAACATAAACAAGATATTACTAATTATTAAAATAACAGCAATTGAAACACACATGAGCATAAACACCTTTTCTAGTGATAACGGTAATTATTTCACATAATAAATACGAATGCACAAACCCTTTAAAAAGATAAAACAAAAGCATTCAAGTAAATTGCTGGTAAAGATAATATGTAAGTAAACAGTCATTTTTAAAGTTTATACAATTAGAATTTTAGTTGCATAAATTTAAATCAAATTTAGTTTTTAGATGGCAACATAGCACATTTAGTACAAGTGTGTAAAGGATACACTCCACAGGGCCAATACCAGGAATATATACAAATCCTCTCAAAATTACATCAAGCTACATAGTTGAATCTATTTTATGACGTCTTTGAAACATACTGTCTACGACAAGGTATAAAAATTCTTATTATTATCGTTTTCTTAGTTTCCACTTTTGCAGAATACGATCAAGATTTTTTTCTTTTGGCATAATAAAACGAAACACTGAATAAACTTTGATTTCAAAACCGCTTTGGTTTTAGTAGAACTCGGGATTAAAGCATTAATCGTTCAAGATAAAATAAGGAACATGTTGCATTTTAGCTCATTATTTCCAACAATGCCTGCGATCTCAAACTAAACATCAATTTTTCCATAACATACAATTTTTTAGTAATATCTGGTGGGAACAAAGTTGTTTAAAATCTAGCAAGGTTGAATTATATGTTTATGTTATTATTAATAATAAACACGCTTACAAAAATCGTAATAATATTTAAATCTTGATACATTCAAGTAAATAAACATTTACATCGTCAGAGCATTTAATGTGTAAAAGACCACTTCTTATTTCATTTCACTTGAGTTTTTGAAACCAAATATGTTTTTGAAATTCATATTTACTTATAAAAATTAATGCAATTTAATTCCCAAATTGCGGTGCTTCCTTACAAGCATATTTTAATTTATCAATATCATTTTTAATTATTGTTTTTATCATGTCGCAACTCTAGCAAGAAATTAGGGTGGAAGCACATTTGCATCTTCATGAAGTGGAACAGTCAATAGATAGTTTAAATAAGCTGTGTTCTACTGCCTGTGCTGATTTTAATGCTATATGATAAAATTGTAATTTCATTTCATTTGAAATATTTTGGGTTTTATGTTATTAGTTTTGACAATGATTTCGTCAAAAATACTAGCTTAATACTTTCCAAATATATTACGAACAGACATAAGTATCTTTCCATTGGGATTTAGGAACTTTTTGAGGTTAGGTAAACACATTTTTACAACAACCTTCTTTTTAAATATTCGACAATAGGACTTTTATATCAAAGTCAACACACAATACATCATAGGACTACAAAAACACAAGCAATGCTACCATGTGAAATTATACTTTTAATTATATATCCATCAAAATTGCGAATATGGCAGAAAATTCAACCAAACTCATTATTTACCATCAAACATAATTTTACCTTTAACATTTGGTCAGGTATTTTTTGCAACATTCTCAAACGTTGCATATTTTTTTTTGGGAAATAAATTAACACTTTGGCTTACACTAGCTCATGTGTCTTTTCTTTCAAATCCTAATTGGATTTTTTATCTGGCAAAAATAAAATAATGCCCCGTTTAAAAAAATCATTTAATTTCAAATTTCTGTAAAGATTATACTTATTATATCCGCTATGTTGTGTTTTGCTGCATATAAATGCGTTTTCCGCACTTTAAAAATTGCTTGGTTGCAATTTCAGGATAATTGTTGTTTGTCTATAATATTTACATCTTCATGTACTTGTCTTTGTCGTATCGATCCGTAAATATCGTATTTAAAATATAGCAAGCAAAATGACACGGCATCATCCATGAAAAAAATCGAAACCTCCAGAACCAACTTCTTGGGTTTTTACGACTGACCATTTATGTTTCTGGATTTTTATGTCACTCAGCATTTTGTGTAATGCACGACAACCAATAACATAAAAGTAAACTTAGTTAGTTAGTAATTCGAATGTGAATGCATTTAAGATGTTTTTCAGCCTAACGTGTATGCGTTCATACAATACCAGAAAAAAATTACTAATTCATTTTCCTATTATGATTCTTGATGGTCCATCAGCACTATATATTCATTTGAATTCCATATTAATGGCTGCCGTTTTAGCTATCGTTTTAATTGTTGTTGATTTATTCTAGTCAAGCGTCACGTTTAAAGATGAGTCCGTCATATTTGGCTGCATTTTTATGATAAGGTATATTACTCATTTCTAAAACCAAAATAAATGAATTTCAGACTAAACAAATCATTAAATTCATTAATAAATGAAAGACGATTTTCCAGTAAAATAAAGAATTTATTTCCATGAATTATTATTTTTACTTACTTGTAGATGCTTATCGCCTGACGTACAACTAAAACTTTGACGTATTGACCCAAGCTAGTGTCCGATGGGGTTCAGCCTTACATGTACATTAAAAGAAATACGGTATTACTAAAACATTTGGTATATTATAAATCTTTGATAATTTAAAGTACAACAAATAAACCATCACAATTTGCAAGTCACATATCTATCGGAAATGATTTTTATCGTAAGTGAAAAACTTCTTCAAATCCGTTTGATTTTTTTCATCATGCTTCACTGTAACAGTTTCACGCTACAAACTTTTACCACTCGAAAAATATTATCTAAATATTTAAAGTCTCACTCACAGATTTAGTTTTTGATTAGATTTTAGCTCTTCTGAACATTTTTCTTCGGACTTATATAACACAGTAAAATAAAATAAAATCACTTAATTGTGTATGGATGTAGGTTTTATGATACTAGCAGATCTCAGTACAAGTGTTTTACAAGACATTTCTTTCTTCACTGCCAACTCGACAAAATTTTCTTGATGATTTTGAGAAGACCAGTTTATTTCTCAACAGAGGATATTATAACATATATAACTTATTACACGTAAAGGAAAAAAACCTGTAACTTAAATCTATTCGTATAGTATAGTCATCTACGTTTTAAAAAATTCAATGAACTTCAACTAGAACCAAACCCAATTTATGACAAGTCATGAATTTCGTTTCACAAAAAGCTCAAATCCAGTTATTACAGGGGAAATCATCAATTCTTGAACCAAAGCAAGCAGGTGAATAGCTAGAGGGGTTTTGATGTATTGAATCAAGTGAATAAAAAAAATCATGCAGATAATAAAATGATACCCTCAGGCCACATTGCAGGACTGCTTTGTAGAGTATCGCTGGCTCAGAATACAAATGCAAAAGGGTTCCGCTGATAAAAAATTTATGATGTGAATGTATGTAAATATATATCTTTTGATCAATTGTTGCTCAAATTATTTTTAAAAAATCGCATAGCAATCCATTTTTTTATTTTCTGGTCAACATTTCATTTTGTAGGTAGATAAATTAAAAAGGAAGGTTAAAACCTTAAATTTTTAACAAACTTAAAATTTAAAAATGCCAGCTTATTTCTAAAAAATGATTTCTGAGGTTTTCGTTGATGGGTTTATTGACTAATTTGACATTTAATGGGACTGTGCACTAGCAAAGTTAGCACATGTTTGTTCAGTTGGAATGAAAATCCAGCTCTTCTATTCATAGTGCTTGGTTTTATCATTAATCCTGTTTTGAATTCGACGTAAAAAACAGTGAAATTGAATATTACTCATGGATATGAACAACCCCCAAAAATAATTTTTCTCTTATTTCCAGCTCTTGTAAATGTAAAACAGAGTGAGTTAGAATTAAATAAGCATTGCTTCGAGTGAGAACCGGTTTTATCATCCTTTTGCTTGAGTCATCCTAAGTAGTTTAGTAACGTAATAAGTGTAAAATATATAAATACGAATCGAATAAATGTCTCCTGTGTTGGGCGAACCAGGGAAGTGCAGCAAGCTAGAACATGAACTTTTTTAATAGGTTAGTAGACTTGTAGTAGCAAGGCCATTGGGTTCTCTTTGTTCACGTCTCATGAGATCGATTTCTCTTCATTTTAAAGAAGATAAGACAATAAGATGATGATGATAAGCGCAGAAGAAGAGTGTTGTGAGAATACTCGAAAGCTAGGCTCTATCTATTTATCTCGTGTTAATTCATATTAGCATAATGAAAAGTCAAATTTAACATTTTAGAAGGCTACGCTGGCATGAAAGCGAACAAATTGCAGGGAAAACCGTACGAGAAGAGTATGGAGAGATGACAATAAATTATGCATGAATACATGCGCAAGAAAGTTATCTTATGCCAATCGCAATGAGCCTGATTAAGGTGGACTGGTTCGCTGGTTTATCAGTAGAGAATTAAATCATAATGTAAAGTTTCTAGGGAATCATGAAAATTAAGCAGAACAGAGACTTCTTCGGGACCCAAAGCGATAATTAATGCTGCATACTACTCTTACGTAGTACTGACATACTTCAATGAACTTAACTTCAGTGTATATTTACTCAAACTAATGCTGAATAAATATTCGAGTGACCTGATTTCAAGACATCCATACCTAACGCGATACTGGTAGTGGATGAAATGTGTCAAGATATTTATTTTCGCCACAAATATATAGTGGTATGTTGTGTTTAATGAAGAAAGGCAATAAGTCAACGATCACAAATATTCACAAAGTATGTTAGTCAAATATTTGAGACACTTCGAATGGAAATGAAACGGATTATTCAACATGATGCCAAAACCAACTGTAATCAGAATAATCAGGGATATTATAATATAAACAAAATGTCATGCTTGTTGTTAATAAACCAGGATATTGACAACTTTTAATAAATTCATCGTAATCGCTTCCATGAATATTTAACGGTTCGCTCATACTCTATTGATCAGTTCATGAATAAAGTCGCATTAATCTCTTAGTTTTTATTGTGGTATTCGGTGAAGTGAGTTAAATAATTTGATAACATACTTTTATGGTAAGTTTTTAAAATTACAGTTTTTTAGCGTTAATGTCAATTAATAAAATTATCAAAACAAACGAAATTTAAGTAACACGAGCAATCTTAAGAATTTCGAGTTTAAATTAATATTTCGGTTAAAATCTGATTACTCTTTTTTTAAATAGGCATTTTTAAAATTACCCGATAACAAAGTGTCTGCTCGATCACCAGAGATTTTTTGCGTTCAATTCGCACATATATTTGGCCAATTAACATTTATTTACGGTTCCTGCATTAAGTAAGTCAACTACTTATTCGAACTACGAACCACGTTTTGAATATTTTAATTTTTTTGTAATTTTGTATTAGGTGGCGAAAAGATTGGCACATTCCGTGAAACATAGTAGCATTTTGGTGTCTCATTGAGGTCCACAAATTGGTTCTGTAAAGAAAATTCCTTTCAAGGTTTAAAGAACAAGCACGTGAGTAATTTTTTCTAACCCGTAAAGTGATAAGCATTCAGCATCAATCAGTTATCAGCATTGCCTGAAATCATTCATACGTTCATTATATTGCCGTGAACAAGTAAACTACATATGTGCCTCTGCTGGTGTATCTATAAATTGACACTGACTTGACATTATGGTGGGGTAATCAGAGGACTGCACGTTGTTAAATATACCGCATCAAAATAAGATGACAGCATTTAACCCATAAGTAATTCGTGATAGATTTTGGCTTAACTTTTTTCATTTTCAATTCATTTCAACTGTAGGACTTTTGAATCAATGTTTTCGTCTCTTTGTGAGGTACACAACTTTACCCATCCCGTTCTGAATATTAATGACGTTGATAATTTTTTAGTCATTGTTTGACTGAAACGACAAAACATTTACAATATGAGCATTATTGACACATTTGTTTTATAATCTCTAACGATTACAATTTATTTATTATATTGCAACTGAAGAGCATCCTTGAAGAGTTATCAGTCAAACTTTGCATGATTTGGCTTGTGAATTTTAACTTTGCGATTGTGCATCACTGTCACGTACAACATTTATTTCTACTTTTCCCCAACACGTAAAAAATGATCTAAACGTCATAATCAGTATAGGAATAAACCATAAATTTCCACGGAATGAAGAGGGTATGAAAGATGCTAACCAAAAGCTTTGCAGGTCAACGATTTTGCTAACAGGAGAGCCCAAAGCGTTCAAATTGTATTGCTTAGCATAAGTCAACAAACTTTTATTTGTTCTTCAAACTAGGTCAGCGGCACATGTGTACATAACATGATTACAAGGCTTATGAAATATTCTTTTATGTTTACTTTGACAACACCAACATATTTGTTATTTATGCTTATCATAAAAGCGATTAGATATAGGTAACTCGAATTAATGTTTGTCAAAAAGTTGACAGCAGTGGAGTATAAATGACTGTGCGTGTTAAGCACTACGCTTTAGCACACTATGTTTATAGATCAATGGGTGGCATTTGGCATCATATAAAATACTCTGCATACGGAAACTATTTGTTTAAGTACATACTGTGTGCTAATTCCACTTTAAAATGTCCTGCCTGCTGATAAAGCAAGTCGATCGGCAACTTTTGTTGAATCAGATAAAAGATTTTAATGAACTTTTGCATCCACATTCAATTATTGACCCGTATTATATTAGACAGTTGATAAATTATGTCACATTTGACTCAAAGTTCTTTTGTGCTATTCCGTACAAAGTGTACTTGTATTTGATGAAATACTAGACTGATAAACTCCATAGAACTACAATTTTCGATAGTGTTGGTGTCAATAAATAACATACATGCTTGTACAAATAAATCATGTAAACATTAGGAAAAAATGTCAGAAATCATATAAATCATGGTAACAGTAAAGCCAACTGCGCCAGCAGATGACCAAATTATCAGCTGGTTAATCGAAATTGATCAGTTTGACGTCATTATATCAAAAATTATTCATTTGGCTTGGCTTGAATCATTTTTAAATTAGCCCTATTGCAACAATTATTGACTGTTGGACTATGACCTCTGGACAAAGTTTGATCACAATACATAAAGCTATCGATTGGTACAATTTCTAAACAAAACTTATTTAAAATACATAAAATCGTCAATTAGCCGTTACTGCGGTACCCATGAACCGATTTAGTCCCAAACTCAATAGTCCTCTTTCCATGTACCATATAAATAGATGTACCAAATTTAATGTTAATCGGTTGAACCGTTTGGAAGATATTGTGTGTACAGCAGGAAAGACAGACCGACAGACTCTTACCTCATGTCATTCATCGATTTTGTAAAGTGCCATTCTAGCTCTTAATCAAAATTAAGTTAAAATTCCAATTTAATGTATTTATAAATTTTATTTCAAGGTTTTCAAGACAAAAACGTAACGATGGAGGAATGGCAAAGGAACTTTATCCTTGGAAACCTAACCTATTTGACAGAGAGTATAGATAGCAGTATCATTCTTATATATCTTATGGAAAAGGGAGTTGTGTCACAACTAAACAAACAACAATTGGTATGATATCAAATTAACTTTATTTCACTTAATCTTATACTTAAATTTACTTGCTAATTTTACAAAGACTCTCGTTGCTCATAGGATAACACTGGAATTCCGTACGAAAAAACGTACAAATTATTGGATATACTTACCAAACAACTTAATGGGTACCAACACCTGGCCAAGGCTCTTTATCTTACAAACCAAGCCGGAGCAATGGTTAGGCTACTTGAGGGTGTTCAGGAGAACACCGATGGAAATCAATTCCGATACTGCGGTATAGAGCATAACATAGAACACCTACTATCAAAGAATGTTTTGTTCGAAGGAATCGAAATGCCATTAAAAACCCTATATGTGGAATTGGACAATTCTCAGCAAGAAGCTCTCAAAAATATTATCGATGTTTCCGTCTTTAAATGCCTAAATGATACAAGCGAACTCATTGTTGCCAAAGAAACTACACCACCTCTGCTGCCATACTACATATTCCGAAAACTTTTCATTACAAACAAGCTCGACAAACGAATTTTTGCAGAGAATGATGATGACATTTTTGTGTTCGAAAATATTCAACGACACCAGCTCACAATTTTAGCTCAAGGGTCCACATCAGTGAATAGAAGACTAGAATTACACAATCGTGCTGCTGGACAGGACGAAGAGAATTATACACTTACCGGTTTGTCGAGTGACGAAATGCGAAATCAAACAAGTAGATTCATTTTACTTGAATCAGAGCTGCACTACCAACATATCGTTTCTCGAGTAAATTATCAATACCCAGACATGGCTAAGAGACCATCTGTTCACTACGTCAAGATTTCTGATAACGGCATATTCTTAGAAAAGTCTACCCAGCCTTTTAAAGTGAAGCAATTCATTTCAGATGAAGAATTCCAAATACCCCAAGATGAACTTTTAAATCAGTCAATTGGTCACCCAGTAATAATTTTTGATACTCCAGGGATGGGAAAATCAGTCTTACTTGCCAAACTAGCTTCGCAAATGAAGATTCAACACCCAACAGCACATGTTATTTTTATGAGAATGCAAGAACTTGTGGACAAATTAGTAAGTACGCATTCAGAGCTAAACATGTCATCAATTCAAAATGTAATTTTGGACACCATCTCAAACGACAATGAATTTGTAAGGTTTGTTAATACTCAGCTTTTTACTTGCCAAAAACGACCAATATATCTATTTTTGGATGCATTTGATGAGGTAACGTCGAACCAGGAAGAGGTAGCACTGAAAATAATAGAGCTTTTCATGAATCCCCCAAACAATTTTAGAATTTACGCAACATCAAGGCCTCATAAAGGGCTTGATTTGGAAAGGGTACTGGGTAAAATTGCTTATGGTATAATATCGTTTGAATTGGATGAACAAATGAATTTTATGATGGAGTATTGGGGAAAGCAATACTCTGTTAAATATTCAGAAGACTTGCATCATTTTGCCCAAACTTTATTACTTTCATTTCAAAATCGAGTATCAAAAGATGAACGTATGATAACCGGTATACCTTTGCAATGCAAAATGCTTGCAGATATTTACTCTAAAGATATAAAAGAAAACTCGTATTCACTAGAAAGTACTAAGGTACGTTTAGGCACGATTAATGATATGTACTGTCAATACTTCGAGCAGAAATTTCCAAAAACCCTCTTACAGTTTGGAAAATGTTGGTCTCTTGACGTCCATTACAAATTGGCGTTAGATTTATTGTTCCCAGATTTTTCTAAAAGTGTGCCCTCTTGGAGTGAGCATGAGTATGATCCAAAGTTGCTGTCGTTCGGCATTTTAGAAGTTAACAGATCAGGAGTTGAACAGTTTGTTCACAGAACTTTTGCTGAGTTTTTGGTGGCAAAACTTTTTGCTGCGAACGTGTTCAACGACAAACCAATAAATTTTATTCCAACAAATGATACAGTTCACTTCCTTTTCACTGAGGTTTTGAAAGTTCAGCCTTATAATTTAGACATATTTTTGTATTCGGCGGACAGCTCAAGTAAAGCCACAGCATATGGATTCAGTGTTTCGAAATACAGGAATCGGGGAATAGTTTTTTTTTTGGGCCAATTTTTGGCATTAAGTAAGAGTTCTGATGCATTGACTTTGGTAACTGAAGCTCTTCTTAAATTACCAAAAAACATTTTTAACTGCTCTGAAGCTTGGGAAACACAATTGGTGGCATGTCTAGAGGTGAATTCAATTGGCTTGTACTCTTGGCTTACAAGTCTTATCAAACATTTCGTAGATAGTGGCTCATCTTTTAAAATCTTGGACAACTCAGAAAGCGTAAAGTCTAAAATTGATTGGGACAAACCAATTTGTTTAAATGTATCAAACTTGGAGTGTCAAATTTTAATTGCATCTCATTTCTGTAGCCCTGAATTGATCAAAAAACATTTCCGATTTGCGTCAAGTATTGTCAAAGAAGCAGTAGGGAAAGTGTGCTTTACATCTAGTCTTGATGTTACGGGTAGTAAACTACTTGCCCACTTTGTTGTAGCCGCACGTGGAAACTATGAAGTTTTTGAGCAAATCTATCTAATGAAGCTGCAGATATAAATTTGGAAATTCTTTATAATTGCCTAAACTACAGCTTTCGTGATTCAAAATTTATACTAGATGAAAAGGTTCAAATAATAGAGTATCTGTTCAGTAGGCTCTCCAAAAACGATATAAAAAATATTTCACTCTTTTCATGTAAAGACGTGCACGTGAAACTACTTTTACAAGTACTTTCTCACAATGTGAGTGTATTTAAAACAAATGCGATAAAATCAACTATTGTTCATGTGGTAGCTTTATATTCATTGCCGGATGATTACGAAATTCTTGTACACTGATTAATAGAACATCAGCTTGGAAGAATTTTTAAAATGAAAAATAATGAGAACGAAACCCCTGTTCACATTGCCTTAAAATATATAGAAATGACAATTGATACACTGAGTATTTTAGCAAACAAATGCAATATCAATTTTAATGAAAAAACTAAATATGGGATGACGGAATTATTTTGTGCAGTCGCAGGTGGACGAAGAGCAAAAGTGCTTCAGAAGCTTGTTGATTTTGGGGCTGGTGTTAACGCTAGGGACAATAATAGGTGTACGGTCCTTTGTGCAGCAATAGAATTTAGTAATTTAGAAGCTCTTGAATATTTACTGCGCATCAAAGTCGATCCGAATTTTCGTTGTGGTCTTTTCGTAATGAATATATGGTATCATGTATTTAAAAACAAATATGTCAATGCTGATGTTGTCCGTTTGCTTATAAAATATAAAACAAATTGTAGGGCATTATGTTTGTTCCCAGTTAATTCTGAAAGATTTTGGCCAATATATTCGGCATCAAAACTATTAAAAACTGTTGACCTCGACTCTGAAACCACTGAGATCTTGCGTGGAAACCGTAATAATTTGAGTCGGGCTTACATATGTTTGGGCAACTCTGCTCTCATAGCTTGTTGCTGTATTTTTTGTTTGCCTTGCACTTGTTGGTTGAACTGTAAGGATAAATGTTTAAATATCTCAGATGATATATGAACTTGCCAAAAGTACACGTTTGGTGCAAATTTTACATATGTATATATGTACTCAAATTTTACATATGTATATATGTACTCAAATTGGATCATTAAAAATCATAATCGAAACGGTACGATTAGTGGATCGGCAGTCAAGAGTATTTAATGTTTAACTGACTTATTGTCAAATCAAAAATATCCAATCAAATGTTTTCGAATAAATCTTTATAAATAATATTGATTACAAACATTATTTTAAATAAAAGCTTGTAAATGTTTTTTTTGAGTTTATAAGTAAATTACATTACACATGTCACAAACAAGGTATTATTTTATCCGATTTTGAATGTGATAAGAAAAAGATATATAATTATATAGTGATAAAATAGTTATGAAAATAAATGAAAATTAAACAGAAAATTTCAACAAATGGACCAACCATATAATTCCAGTGACACTTCCATACAAAATTTATATAGCCCACTAATTGCTAAAGATCCACCCTTCCAGTATATTCTATTTTTACATTTTAAAGTTCCTTCTTACAACCTTCCTTAATCCAAATCATGCACTTTTACAGCTCTGTTTATACCTACCTACTTATTAATAATGTAACACAATTTGAAAAAATACATGCAGTTGATGTTACAGCAATTAGTATTAATTTGATTTTAACGAAAAATTCTAGACACTGTACTAAATAAATCTATAAATAGAATTCAAAAAAATTAATTAATTTTATAAGAATGGCATCAAAAAATATTTTTACCAATATGCGGAAACTTCAATATCCTGCAAAGAACGCAGTTAAATCGAATGATCATTATAAAACCAGGTTAGCCCGCGTGTTAAAGTAATATGCTTGTTTGGTATAACAGTACACAATTAAACAAAGTATTTATGTGATAATAATTTGAGCTAACTATTGTTTGACAATAATGCATGTTCCTCCCCAATTAAAATCAGTTCTCGATTTCTTTGAGAATAAATAAACAATTGATACCACATTGTATGCGTTGATACGAAAAGAAGTAGTCTATTGCTTTATTGAATTCTTAAAGTCAGATGTAGAAAATTTCCTTGTTTTAATTTTAATTCATCCCATGGCGATTTTTTCCGTGTGTAAATAGATAGTTTTCATGCGCAAACGCCTTAAAACAGATCTTACATTTAAATGGTTTCTCAAGGGTATGTGTTCTTATATGGTTTTCGAGTACACTTTTATAACCGAATTTTCTTTCGCAAATGTTGCATTGATGAGTTTTAATTTTCAGATGGACTTTCTTTATGTGTACTTCCAATGGGTCTTTACGGGAATACGATTTACCACAATAGGTACACTTGAATGGTGTTTCGCCACTGTGAGTTGTTAAATGCTTTGTCAAATATGGTTTTCGAGAAAACTTTTTTAAACAAACTTCACAGCTATACGTTCTGATGTCAATATGAATATTTTGATGTTCTTTCAGATGACCCTGGCATGCAAACGACATCTCGCAAATTTCGCAACGAAAGGGTTTTTCGCCTGTGTGAACTCGAAGATGTTGGCTTAGTCCTTTTTTGGAGGACAGATATTTGTGGCACAAATTACACTAAAATGGCGTTTCCTCCTGATGTGTATATGAATGGTCTGTCAGGTTGGATTTTGAATGAAAACTTTTACTACAATGAT
>JAQFZH010001922.1:0-18693 GCA_034695485.1 Entomobrya nivalis
TGACAGTTTTTAACTGTAGAGTGTTATGTATTTGAAATCAGACTATGTATGACTGAACTCAGATAGCACTGAATAAAAACCAAGACATTACATTACAAAGAAAATGCAACTTACTACAATGAGCTACTAAAACTAAAATATACTTTATATGCTCACTAATAGTCAAGCCCCGTGTCTCCCTTCAATTCGCAATACAATGGAAAATTACTACTTGGCCTGATTTACACGTGTCCAAATTACACAAGCTCATTGAGTGGTTTATGTTACATAATGCACTTTGTTGCAATTTTTCAAAATAATAACGACATGGTATAAGTGCATGCTTAATTGGTATCATTTTTAGCATTACTTTCGAAATTGATTCAATTCACGTGCTCATTATTTGTGTTGTTGTCAACTTAGACCATAATTTAAATATTCCAAAACCACGTCGATGTCCATATTAAGTAATATACCAACGAGCAAAAGTAAAGTAAAGAAAATTGAGCTAGCAACCATGTCGTTCTTTAAGCTGATACTCATAAGTTTTCACCTGGATATTGTCTTTTCGAATATAGCGTATATTTTTGAAAGCAATCCTTTCGAGAAACGAGACAGTTTATTAACTGCCATTAAAAATGCACAGAGTTTAGAGGAAGCTTCATTAAACCCTGTAAATGAAATTGAAGGTTTTTCATCAATAGTGTCTTTATTTGGTGCAAATCGCTGTTTATTATGTCTTGACAATTACTTTAGCAAAGACCTTCCAAACTTGAATACTCTGTGATATTAAAGAAGCTTACGCCAACATTTCAACGCATTTCGGATAGCACGAACCCATCATCAACTCAAGGCATTTCTTGGTTTCCTTCAACGATGAAACCAGTAAATATATCTGGCACTCAGATTGCATGTCCAGTATCAAAAATGCTTTTTGGAGTGCATTCACGTTTTGGTGAAGGGAGTTTTTGCATTAAAATATACATGTATCAATTCATGATTCGTTCTAAGCCATGGAACTGCCAGGCTCAAATACCTTTATTTCTTCCAATCTACTCCATAACCGAAAAATTCTCTTATACTTTTGGATACACTCCATTTTTCAAACACGAGATGATATCACCGATTCACTCTACAATTTTGCCTTCAACTAATGCCCTGTCCGCACATTTATGGATCGCCAGCAAACAACTAACAAATAATTACACCACAAACGAATTGGATGACATTTTCCTCAACTATAGACTAACTGGAAGAGAATTATCTTCTGCAAGCTCTTTCGCATTGCATGGTGTCAATCATGACGTTATTTTGATTTCTGACTTTGACCCTTCAACAACAACTCTTCTATCAACAAGAGTTGTCTGCCCAATGTGCTCAGTAAAGACATCGCACAAAATAAAACTACATTCCAATGTTTTACCGCTAGTGCAATTGTTGGGATTCCCTGGCCCAACAGAATTACTCGCGTGGAAAGTACAGCTGTTTCTCGATCAAGATAAAGTTACAGATAGTGTTACTGATCATATTGTTCGATGTGAGCTGAATGTCAAACCTACTGAAAGTTCTCATACGGCAAAGGAAGCATTTGCACAGGTTTTTTAAGCAATCATGAAAAATTACACTTATGAAAACAAATTGTTTAATGGCAACTTATGCAATAATGGAAAATGGGCGCAACATAAGTTGGAATTTGAACCCCTAACGTTTTGGCAGCTTAAAAAATTAAACATTATGCTGACTATAAAATCAGTGTCGAGCCACAAAACTCATCAGTTTTCGTTGGCGACTGAAAACAAAGCTAACAGTCTGCAGTACATTGCATGCGGAGAACATGTGGGGTTGAACTCGTTGTCATTCAGAGAGTTTGTGAATGGGTTTGATGTGTACATCTGGATATCAACTAGTTTATCAGTTGCTATGGTCGCAGTAATATTATTGCTGTCAGTACCGTATGTCAAATCAAGAAAACATAGTTCTCGTTATTTTGAAACTTTATTTATAATGCTGGTTGGACAACACGACCCATATCAATATAAACTTACCCAACTTTCATTAAGAGTTTTATTGAGCTGTTTCGGACTAGGAGTTGTCGTGCTAAGTAATGCCTATAAAAATGACAACATTTATAGAATGGCGTTGCCCAGGAGTCCAATATACTTTGAAATATTGAACGAGATTGTTGAAAAGAATTTCACGATTCTAACGAGGTCATCGTGGCTACAAATGCATGAAGGATTGTTTTTACCTAAGAACTATTCCAACATTAAATTTTCCTCAGTGTATCAGGGTCATCAGCTCAAAGATATTGATGGTAAGTATATTAGAGCTATATCTGAGGTACATGAAATATTTTATTCAAATAAATTTATGGAGGGAACCGATGCCGCTTTCCTTCATAAGAACACGAAGTTGCATCCCAAATTTTCAAAAACACTCAAAAACGCATTTGTTAAAAGTATCGATTCGAATAATTTGAAATGGATGAGAGAAAACTGGGACACATTTTCGGAACACTTGAGAAAAATAATTTGGAAAACCGAGGAAGATCTACTCGTAGAAGAACTAGTGCTTTGCAAAAATACAGCCATTGTGGTTCCACCTAAAAAGCGAAGTGAAATAAGGCATAAATATATGTCGGCAAATAAGCACAGAACGAATAAAAACACTCGAGTACATTTAGGAAAGGAGAGATTTCTCAAATCGTATACGGTATTTAGTTTAAGGGGATGGGTTCCACCTTTTATAATATCAAGAATGAAACAAATTGGATCATCTGGAATATTGGATTGGTGGACAAAAGTGCTGAGTATAGAAAAAGAGATAGTGAGTTCCGGAGGCTTAGCGGAATCTGAACCGGAGAAGCCAACCATGGGAGGAAATATCGTAACAGTTTTTGTTGTAATGCTTGTGGGAAATGCTGTGGCGTGCATTGTCTTTGTTATTGAAATGTTGTGCATTTTTTATGTAATGATAAGTTGTATATATAAAATTGTAAAACTTTAATTGTGAAACTGCAATGAAGCTGCCAATGCAAAAACATTACATACAAAGGGATTGTGGCCAAAAAACCGCTCAGCATATGTTATGCATGCATTATATTCAGAAGTAAAGATTAGTTCTAAATGTTGTACAGAAAATTTTAAGCTTAACCTAAACAAATAGAGTATTGAAGTATATCTTGCAAAACCAATACTGTTGTATTTTGATAGTCTTTTTTTAATCCTTTCGCCGACTTGGCTCATATGACATAAATTCTTGTTTCAAATGCATAGAAATGGTTATGCATGCTTACCCATTATGAACCATTGTAATTTTTGTGTAGTTCTCCACGAATGAATAACCATGAATTTTATTGAAAAAGAAATTTTGGTACTACATAATGTCCGATATAATAATCAGTTACTTTGAGGAAATAATAATACGTGTTTAGCTCACTTACGCAACAAAAAAAGGTTTTGTGTTATATATCTTTTGTAAATTTAACAATTAGGCTTTAAATTTTGAGATACAACTTAAAATCCTTAGTCCGTACACAATCATTCGAAAAGTTTAATACCTACAGTTATAAAAAGACCAACAATTACCAACCCATTATTACATAGTTATAATAGTTTAATTATTGTTTAATGATTAGTATGCGCGTGGGGTATTTTGCAATTCGTCTTGGCATGCGACGGTCATACTTTATTTCACCTGTGTTACATGTGCGCCAGGAGTTCCGAAAAGTGAACAGAGTTAGACAAAATGGATCTTGTCGTTTTGTGGTCTTAGGTGCGATTTACAAAAAAAGTAGGTAAATGACATTTTAGTCAATTTAAGTAGTCAAATAACATTTTGGGCAAATGGAATTTTTGGTCAAATTGCTTGATGGTCAAATGGCATTTTTGTCGAATTTGCATTATTGGGAAATTGACTTTTTTATTCAGGATGCTGACTATAATACAGTGTTGTCTAGATGCTTGCAAATGATTGCAGTGTGGATGCTGGATTGGCCATTCAAATTGTCGCCAAGTTGGAAGTTAGAGACTTTTTTTATTGATTGTGAAGATGCATGCGGATAATAGATTATTTTTATTGTTCGTACATTGGTACTAGTTATGACAAGACGCCGTGTACTATTCAGTTTTGGACTTGCTTTGACCGTTTTATACATAAAGTAGCACGAACTAACAATAGTGTAGAAGGTTGGCACTTCAAAATGAACAGCAATTTAAGTAGTAGCCACCCTTTACTTTGGGTATGCATATCAAAGTTACAGAAAAAGTACAAGTTACAATTTGTAAGACTTAGAGCTGGTATGGAAGAAAAATAACAGAATGTTTATAGAAATTTGGATGATAGCTTGGGAGAAATAATAAATGGCTATAATTCTACAATGAACACTATTGATTATTTGAAAGCAAATGGCAACTTGTATGTATGGTTATATAGATAATTAATGATATCTAAATATGCTTGGCATTAATTTATTAAGTTATTTAAGATGTTATAAGATTATTTCATAAATTTTTTTTGACTAATTAGAACCTAACAAAAAAAATTGTCCACTTTATTTTTGACCAAAATGTTCTTTTTTATTTGACTACTTTTTTTTGACCAAAATGACTTTGTTCACATATGACTTTGACCAGTTTTTTTTGGCAATCGCCCCGTGGACGCATTTTGTTTTTCTTAACACATATCTTTATGTTTGGGTTTCTGCATTGGCGTATCATTTTCAAAGTAACCCTTTTACTCAGCAAAACAATTTGTTCATTGAAACCAGAAACTAATACATTTCAGAAGCTGCTCCTTTAGAATCCTTAACGAAATCCATAATATTCCAATTCTGTTGTCTTTATTTGGTGCAAATCGATGTTTATTAAGTTTAGACAATTATTTTGGAATAACTCTACCCAATCTTGAATACCCACTAATTTTAAGAAGTCTGGAACCCACTCTACAACAGCTACGCTGGGATGGAATGAATGAAAAGCAAGGGCAAAGAATTTCATGGTATCCAACAAGGACGAATTCAGTAAATCTATCCGGTGCCCAAATACAATGTCCAATTTTTTAATCTGCTAACAGGTGCATAATCAGTACAATGAAACGATTTCTGTTTAAAAATATATATGCACCAATTTACAGTTCGATCAAAACTATGGAATTGCCAAACTCAAATATCGCTATTTCTTCCGGTGTATTCTTTAAATAAACGTCTATCTAATGTTTTGGGACCAATCCCGTTTTTCAAATTTCAAATGTTCTCTTCATCTCATTCCACAATTCTCCCATCTACGACGTTTTTTACTCCACCAAAAATCTAAACTTCATCACAAAGTTTTCAAACCTATGAAGGATACTGCCCGACAGGGCATTAATTATAACAACATAACGTATTATAGGGTACCCTGGGGTGATATTTCGGAACCTTTGAAAAAGATGTTTTGGGAAAATGAAGAAGATCTATTAGTTAATGAGCTGGAATTATGCAAAAATGTTGCCGTCGTAATACCGCCTCCAAAGCGTACTGAAATATATCAAAGAGTTTTGTCTAAAGGATTAAAAAACAAGAAAACTTGTTTACACTTAGGCAAACAATCGTTCTTAAAGTCGTATGCGGTATTGGAATGGTAGACTAAACTTCTGAGTAGCGACAAGGACATAATAAAGTCAGGCGACTTGTCTGGCTCTGATTAGCAAAAACCAACGATGGAAGGAAATATTGTAACAGTTATTGCTTTAATGCTTATGGGAAATGCTGTGGCGTGTGTTGCATTTCTTATTGAAATGATGTGCATTTTTTATATAATGATAAGTTGTATACACAAAATTGTAAAATTATTATTGAAAAACTGTAATAAAGCTACTATTGCAATTTTTTTAATTGGCAAATATAACGTTCAGTATATCTTATGCACGCATTATATACAGAAGTAAACATTAGTTCTAAATGTTTTACATAAAGTTTATAGCTTAACCTAAACAAGTTGAATAAAGAAATAGCTTTTGCAAAATCAATACCGTTGTATATTTAGATTCTATTTTTAATCTTTCGCCGAAGTCGCACATATGACATAAATTCTTGTTTCAAATGCATAGAAATGGCTATAAATGCAAGTTATTAATATAGTTTATTGAATTTCTTTTAGTATTACATAATGTCTGATATAATAATGAGGTTTTTTGAAGGAATTATAACACGAGTTTAGATCTTTCATGCAACATAATAAAAACATAGGATTTATGTTATATATCTTTTGTCAAATGTAACAATTAGTTTTTAAATTTTGAGATATTTATAATATATGGTTCTAGATACCCCTCCCACAATTATTTCAAAAGTATAATATTTGCAGTTCTAACAAGACCAACAATTACCCACCCATCATTACATGGTTAGAGTTAGAAAAGCACAATTATAGTCAAATGGGTAGATTGCGCGTGGGGTATTTTATAAACCATTTTCTGGCATGAGACGGTCATATCCTTTCTGACCTGTGTGAATTGTGTAACTGTAGTTCCGAAAGGGAACAAAGTTAGACAAAATGTATCTCTTTATTGCTTCTCTTGCAAATTTGTATTTTTATCTTTGTGTTTCTGCTCAGATATATCATTTTGAAAGTAATCCTTTAGATCAACAAAGTGCTTTGTTCACTGAAACCAGAAACGAACAAATTTCCGAAGCAGCTTCTGTAGAATCCATTAACGAAATCCAAAACTTCCCATTTCTTTTGTCTTTATTTGGAGAAAATCAATGTGTATTAAGTTTAGACAATTATTTTAGAATAAACCTACCCAATCTTAAATACCCAGTAATTTTGAGAAGTCTTGTACCCACCTTAAAAAAGCTACGCTGGGATGGAATGTATAAAAAGCCAAGTCAAACAATTTCATGGTATCCATCAACGATGAATTCAGTAAATATATCCGGTACGCAAATACAATGTCCAGTATCCAATATGTTGTCTGGTGCAACGTTAATACAAGGAAACGATTTCTGCTTAAAAATACACATGCGCCAGTTCACAGTCCATTCTAAACCATGGAACTGCCAAACTCAAATATCATTATTTCTTCCTCTGTATTCTTTAAACAAACGCCTTTCTTACGCTTTGGGTATACCTCCGTTGGGACCAATTTCGTTCTTCAAATTTCAAATGTTCTCATCATTTCACTCTACAATTCTCCCATCTACGAGGGCGTCGTCAACTCACCTATATATTGTTAAAAGCCTACAATCAAACCTTCATACGTCAAGCCAACTGGATGCAATTATTCTCCAGCGTAGCGTTGGCATAGGTCCAGATTTACATCTTGTAAATCATGACGTTACAGTTGTATCGGAAGTAACATTTTCTCCACAAAGCAAATATGGTCGTATTTCATCAACAAAAGTAGCATGTGCATTGTGCGATAAAGGCATATTCCGTGAAATCAAACTGAGTTCGAAGTTCCCAACATTATTATATTCTTTGGGATTTCCCAGTCCAAATGTGGAGCTACTGTGGATGATAGACATAATCCTCAATTCACGACATGTAACTGACAATGTAGCGGATTATATGTCCCAGTGTGAGCTGAACGTAGAACCAAGCCAAAGGTTTCCCAAGGTAATGAGAGCATTTGCACATGTTTTACAAGGAATCATGAAAAATTATACCTATAACACTGAGATTGTATCTCAGAAACGTTGTAAAAGTGGTAAACTAACACTTTCCGTGCGTACCAGGAAAAATGTGTATTCTATTATCGAATTCTCTAGCAAAGTATACTCGGGTATGATTCCGTATCAGTATCCATTGGTGACCGAAAATAAAATTAATAGCTTACAATTCATTGCGTGTGGAGGCCAAGTAAGCATGAATTCTTTGTCTTTTCACGAGTTTGTTAGTGGGTTTGATTTGTATGTCTGGGTTTGTACAGGTATGTCAGTTATTGTTGTTGCAATATCGTTATGGGTCTCTGTATCCGGTGACAGATTACGAAAACCGGGTTATCGAAATATTGAGACAATACTTCGACTATTAATTGGTCAGTGTGACGAATATCAATGTACACTGCTTCGAGTATCGTCAAGATTTCTGTTAAGTGGATTTGGGCTTGCAGCTCTAGTTTTAAATAATGCATATAAAAATGATAATATTTACAAAATGGCGTTGCCTAGAGATCCGATATATTTGGAAACGTTGGAACAATTGATTGCCAGCAATTTTACTATTTTCACTAGATCTTCGTCAGTTAGCATTATGTCAGGATGGCTACGAACTACGAACTATTCCAGCATTTCAGTCGTCTCGACAGACGTTGATTACAATCATGACATTAGGGATCCTGCGTTTAAGTATTTTTTCATTTTATCTGAAGTATCTCATATGTTATCATCTGGAGGTCATTTTGAGGGAGTAGATGCAGTCAGTTCTTTACTCTATAAAAAATCTAAACTTCATCCAAAACTTTTAGATATTCTCAAAGATACAGTTCGGCAGGACATTGATTACAAAAACTTAACTCGGTACTCACCATACTGGGTTAAGGTTGCGGATCGTCTGAAAAAGTTGTTGTGGAAAAATGAAGAAGATTTTCTTATAAATGAGCTGGCATCATGCAAAAATATAGCAGTTGTAGTCCCACCTCAAAAGCGTACTGAAATATATCAAAGAATTGTATTTAAGGATTTAGGCACAACGAAAACTCGTTTACATTTGGGGGAACAAACGTTCTTTAAGGCATATACTGTATTTCGTTTAAAGGGTTTGGTACCACCGTTTGTTGTTTTAAGAATGAAACAAGTTGAATCCTCTGGGATATTGGAATGGTGGACTAAACTTCTGATTACAGACAAGGTCAAAATTACGTCCGGCGGCTTGTCGGGCTCAGATTTGCAAAAACCAACGATGGAAGGAAATATCTTAACAATTTTTGTGCTATTGCTTGGAGGAGTAGCGTTGTCCATTCTTGTATATATCACAGAGCTTGTGTGCTTATCACGATGTAAATATAAAACTTTGTCTGAGCAATTCTGCGATGTCATTGCCTGCAAAAAAGTCGGTATCCTTGTATCCTGGACAACAAGAAATTTTGGGTCCGCCGACGGTGGACCCAAAATTTCTCCTAATGAAAAAGGGAAAAGAGAGGGAAGGGGAAAGGAAGGAAAAGAGGGAGCGAAGCGGAAGGAAAAAGGGGGAAGGAAGGGGGAAGTGGGAACGAAGGGTGAAGGAGAGGAAAGAGGGAAGGGGGAAGGAAGGGTGAAGGAGAGGAAAGAGGGAAGGAAGGGGAAAGTGGGTAGCAGGTATATAATTGGATAAAAATGACAGGGAAACGGGCAGAAAGCAGGAAATATCCAGAAGTGTGAGAAATTCATGTAAGTTTGTAACATACACGAAAATTAATATTCGACAGGAAATCAGGTAACTGCTCAGGAAATGGATTAAAAGCAGCTAAATTTGTTGAAGGGACGAATTTTTGGGGGCAAAGAAATTGACCGGAGGCAGGAATACTGATTATTTAAAGAGGAAAAACGAGTAGATGGTAAATAAACTAATAATCTATTTAGCAGCTTTGCAAAAACTAGAATATATAATTTTTAGGTAACAATAGTTAAAGTAGTATTATTGCCAAAATTTAGGCCAGAAGTGGAATTTTTCGAAAAATTACTTGATATGCATCAATAAATAAAATAGGATTCTAACAGTGATAATTTTGATAAAAAGTAATTCCTGCAAGCAAAATTTAGTGTAATCGGATTTTGTTTTTGGCGGTTTGGTAGTAGTGTGCTTTCTATTTTCAAATATTAAAGAATGACCTTATTATGTATTAAAAGACATAATTTTACGAAATACATATAATTTATGCACCTAAGCGATCATGTGATTTCAATTGTCACATATAAAATGAAACGTAAAAATGTATTGAAATAGTTTATGTGGCTTGAGTTAAAATATTCTAATTATGTATAATTGGCTATCAACACATGTAGACTATGTAACCACCTATGTCGCCTATTTCATAAAATAGCATAAGCTGATGAATCAATGCATATGAAATAAACACGATAAGAACCACCGTGACGCAATATTTCAAAAAGTATGTGAAGTATTTTTAAAACGAATATGCACTATATGGATCGAATTTTCGTAGTTTTTAACAATTTATGCAACTTTTTATCAGTAAAAATAAACCTTGTGACCGATAACAACTAAATCAACTAAAATTTGATATATGCAACTTCCGAGTACCACTTTAATTTTGACTTTTAACTGGGTAAAAAACCAGACGAGCAAGAAAATGAAATTTACATAAATTGTGATTTAATTAAGTTGGACATGCTAACTTAGACCGGGAAATATTCACGTATGCCCAATGGGAATTTTTTTCATTACCTTGGGATACCGGGAAGAAAAAGTTTTTTTGCAGGCATGTAACTATTCCAGCATTCAAGCCGCGTGGATATTTTTATCCATGGACTTAGGCACTAGAAAAACTCGTTTGCATTTGGGGAAATAAACGTTCTTTAAAGCATACACTATTTTTAGTTTAAATGGTTTGGTACCACCGTTTGTTATTTTGGGAATGAAACAAGTTGAATTCTCTGGAGTTTTGGAATGGTGGATTAAGCGTATGAGTGTTGACAAGGTCATACTAAAGTCAGGTGGCTTGTCTGGCTCAGACTTACAAAAACCCACGATGGAAGGAAATATTGTAACAGTTTTTGTGTTAATGCTTACAGGAATAGTGGTGTCCTTGCTTGTATTTATACTAGAGATGGTGTGCTTGTTATGTATGAAATATAATATTTTGTGCAAGCGATTCCGCTTTACTAAATTATAAATATGTTCAAATAACAAAAGATAATAAGATTATAAAGGTTAATCTAACTAGTTTGCATAGTATAATGAAAGGAGTGAGTTTGATAGCATTATTCAAATTTATTGCACTATTAATAACTGTAAAGCCAAATCTTTGACCTGCTGGATAACAAACTTGAAATTAAAAGCATTTTTTCCGTGAAAAGATTTACCAAAATTGTGTCAGTTTTCATATTTACAATTATAGATTCGATTCCGCGTTTGCATGTATATAAACCGAAAGGACCTATTTAAAAAATGACTGCATTGCTACATACATGCACTTAAAAATATTAGCACTAACAAATATCATTTCAATACAACTTCTCGGTCGTTAAACATGTTAAATTTGTTCTTGGTTCAAATATCAAGTCAAGCCCGGTTCGAATGGTTACAACATTATTAAACAAGTTGCTACATAATAAAATCATCTGTCTTTCTTGGCTACGACAGTAGATTTTGATTTAATTATCTGCTGATATCCTGGAACATAATCGTGTGACCAATTGTGACTGACGACAACTTTCAAAATGAGACTGCTCAAGGGTCACTTGCTGAAACAGGTTTTCACTTTGGCCTTCCTGGCCATGGCGCCTTCTCATCTTTCGCAAAACTGCTTAGCTGATGAACCAAAAAAAGAAAATCGACTGAGGGACTAACAGCAATCGGTAAAGTGAGCATTGGCAATTTTGGCACGAGCGACATCAGTTGTTTCAGAAGCGGTGCTCCCACGAAACGAAAACGTACAGAACATAACCTGACAATGAGATGTCCAGAGTCTACAGGATGTTCGAACACATTACATATTTCGAGTGGCGAACTGGCACGAGTTGACCGAGGTTGTGGTTCTCAAACAAAAAATCATTAGTAAAATAACTGTTCATTTCGTAAGTAAATTAATTTTAATAAACTTGAGTTAAAACATATAAAGCATATTATTCTTAGCAATTTTGTAACAGGTCCAAATGAAGTTTTTTATCAGGAATGTTAAAAGTTCATAGTTTTAAAATATTTGAAAAGTACATTATAAATGTTTTGCTTATTAGAAAATAATTGTATTGATAAGAGCATCATCATTGTCTCCTTCATGCAGAACATCCAACATCCCAAAGAAATACAATACAATATGCCATAAAGACACTAATATTATGTAAATGCTCGATATTAATTCAGACAAAATTACAGCTTGGCTAGCAATTTGGTTAAGGTTTTATACTTCCATATTTAAGACTACAAATTCAATTATTAATTTAAGCTTTTTATTCTAAGCCATTACTTACTTTTTACTGTTATGTGGGTACAGTATCAATTTCTTAACGAATAAAACGATAAATTTACCTGTACAAATTACCTTCTGTTGTGAGCATTAAAATTTCAAATAACTTTGTTAAATATGAAATGTATTAATTCCAATAATTAATAAATTCAGATGTTAAGTAGATAACAAATTTAAGTATACGGGACCAATTTGCTGTTAACTGTAAGCATGAATAAGATCTAATAAAATGTACATCCGTTCAAATTCCAAAAGCGTTTCGTATACAAACCAAATTTATAATACCTATAGCTAAGACTTCAGTTAATATGTTAACTTTAGTCAACAAATTAAAATGGCTTGGCAAACAAATACTAGCTTTACACTATTTTTACTGTACTTTGAGCACAATTTTAAATAAATAATAATCAAACGACTGCCATAAAATGTATATAATTTCACTAGTGAAGGTTCACCTGAAAATAAAGAGTAGACTAAAAGACTAATCCCCTGTAATATGCTTTCCAGTTAAAACTTCAAATTCATTTTCAACGTGTCCCGGTTTTACAATTTGACTAGTTCTCTACCACCAAATCTGAAACAACCTAACAGTATAGTACGCATACATGTTGTATCAAACATCCTGTAAAATAAATGAATGCGTGAATCCCAAAACTTTCTCAAAATATACTTAAGTGAGCATTGCCTTTTGCTCGGCAAGATATATGCCGAGGCTGACTGAGGCCTTTCAATCATTTGCTGTTTGTTTACAAGTAAAAAACTATGTATTTTGTATGCGACAATCATACTACTACGACCACCACTACCGCACCGGTAGCTCATCATTTCTAAGCAGGTAGTTAAAACAATTGTGGGTAACTTTATAGTGTTAAATAGTGGCTATTTAGCAGTTTTTATCAGGAGTCAATTAGTTGATTAGTTTTGGTCGTGAATCAATTTTAGTGAGTAGTGATTTACCTGTTAATTGTCGGACTTTGAAGAGATTCAGAGATCAAACTAAGGTAGGTATTTAATTGTAGTTTTCAAATATTTAAAGTGTAATCATAGATTTACAATAATACCCACTCAATTAATCAACTGTTGTGTAAAAAAATTAATTGTAGTAGCAATTAAAAGTATGCATTTTGTTTGGCACTTGCAGTAGCCTATAACAAGCATCCACAAAGTGTACCCCGGCAGGACAAACATGATGAATAACTACTTGCTAATACACAAGCAAGACATAGACAGTATAATTTGCATTCCCTGTAGGGTAAGCATAACTTTGTCCTGCAGGGATTCAATACGTTGCAAAGGGTGCGGGTTTGGTTTATAAGAAAACCCTCAAAAACCGCCTCAGAGTCCAGAGTTCAACCTCGTAGGGATGTGAGGGCTCCCTTAAACAAATCGAGTATCTGTGTAATACAGCAGCATGAGTTTTCGTGTGTCTACATCAGAAAGACTCCTGTTTCTCAAATGGGTCAGTGAAAAGTCGCATCCGATGATATTATGTATATTTAGGATTTCCCAGCACATTTATACAATCTGGCCAACTCCATTAAAAGTTTCCAACTAATTAAAAATCATTCTATGTATTGGCTATTTGCTAGCAAATCTTCATGTTTCATAAAGCCAACCATATAAATAATCTGAACATAACGCTTGTTTGAATGTTTTTGGAACTTCCTCTAATACTGAAAATTGCAATAAATTTATCATTTTAATCTAAATACATTTGCAAAACAACGGTAAAAATAATACAAATTACTGAATGAAATGGTCCTATTTGGTTTGGATTTAAATGGTCCTATTTAGTTTTAATTTATTTGGTCTTGTTGCATTGAAACCTACATTTATTTAATAATATAAGCACTCGTATTTTTGTTCCTAGTATTTTGCTTCAGAAAACCTAAGCATTATTTTTGGATAAAGTTAACCCATGTCGAGAAGCAGAAGAAGATTTTATTGGATAAAACTGTACCGGTTGAGAGATTATCGTTATTTTACTATTTATTTGATTTCAACTTGTTGAGTTTGAAATAACTTTAAGGCTAAACGGTTTTCTAATTTTTAAATTTATTAATGTTACAACTATGTACATATTTTTTTTTAATTATGTGAAGTTATCTACACTTTTTAATATCGTTACCAAGTAAATTACTAGAAACTATATTTATAAAAAGCTTATTCATCGTCTACATATAATGTTTAACTTGTTGCTTGCACGACGCATACAATTATTGGCTCGCCTGTCCCAATGACATCCAGCAGGACACCGAGGTTGGAATTCGGAAACAGTCTGCAGAGAAAATTTATAGTAATAAACTTTATATTTCATAAGAGATGATGCAATTGGCTAAACTTGAGTTTTAAATATTATCTGTTATCAAGACCTGTCGAGTTTTATTTACCTCCCCGCTATGGGAACGTGGTTTCCAGTGTCGCGAACTGTATGCTGACACTATACAACATAAAATGAAACAAAAATACACTAAAAACTTTTGAAGTAACATGTTTCCAGTATCGTTTAACTTTTCGTAGTAAGGTTTGTAATGAACTGATTAAAATGAAATGCTGAATGATACTACAGTGAGTTGTTACATTTATAACTACGAAGTTCATGAATTACTCATGTATTTAACATTCGTTTAAGAAAAAGGCACAACAAAGAAACATTTGGTGACAATTCGTTTCAGCTTAATTTGCAATTCAGTATTTACAATTTAAAATTGTAATACCTAATACATTATTTGTTTGATACAGTATGACGCAGACGCGAAAATTGAGGACTACAAATTACGTCAGAAATCATATAACATATACAAGCTTGCAAATATTATTTTCCAGTCAGAAGTTTGTACCATTAAAAGTTTAGTTTATATCAAATATAACCCGATTGCTATGAAATTATACAAAACATCGATCACGTTCACAATAAATGTTCAGACCCATTATCATTTAAATGTCCAGTCTTTACTACCTTGACAAACAATTTTAGACATTTTTAATTTTTACACCAGTATTTTTCTGCCTGGTTTACCCTCATCGATTCATTTCATTAATGCAAGTTCATTTTTTCCCAACCGAAATAGAAAGTGATAACAGCAGTTATAAATTTCTAGTAAACCTTTGCGGATGTTTGAAGTTTTATTGTATAGTTTTAAATATGTACCCACAGCTAGTGCAACAAGTTATGTTTTTAGTAGCGGTATTTTTCCACAATGTTGTTTCAACTACAAATGGAGAGGAGACGTTTGTAAACGTGTGCTCAAGTTTTAACAACGGTACATTAAACACTGTAGGCACTGATACAAACTATTATGTCAACATTTCGTTCCGAAAATTTAGGTAACCTTAGAAGAATACTTTACCGTTCCTATTTTAAATTCAGCTGAATATGTTAAAAGTTTTAACCTCTTTGAATGACCAAGAAACCAATACATTCCACTGGAATGTGGGGCCAATTTTGTAGTTAAAAAAACTGACAACCGGCAAAAAATTTGTAGAACCAAGCAAAGACCCTTTCTTGCTGCAGATGATTCTTCAAAGAATTTTCCAGTCGGATTTTTAGCAGATGGCACATTTTTTGATGGGAAATACTACTTTCACAATGACGGCCAATACTGTGTTCAATCGTAAAAACATATACATTATAAATTACTTGTGATAACCAAAATATCATAAGAAACTCGAAGATTTAATTTTTACCAATTTCAGGATAACTCGAAAGCAGATCCACGTTCAACTTTGTCTTCCTCAGAAAACAGATATTTCCATCCCCAAATGTTGTGGTATAGACGAAAGCCTTAATTATATTGGCGAATGTGAAAAGCTGAATCCAAATATTAGTAGTACCTGGAGACCAAGAATATATCGAGCAGAGGGCGGGTACAAAGAATCTTTAAACTATTCGGATCGGTCTATACGATATTATAATTCAGATGTATTTAAACAGTGTACCAGTGTTACAAAAACAAACGAAGACGATCCATTACAACCTTCACTCATCGCTTCATTAGTCACTGGTATGGGTAGAGAAGATGTCAAACTTGAGCTGTTCACGACGAACCAAAATGCAACAACAATAAAACCTTTAACTTTCCAATATAACCAACGTAAATGGATACTAGATACAGATGATAACTTTTGCATCGACACAATTAATAGCTTTGTAGAAGCAGAAGGTGGTTTTGAGCAGAACAGTCTTTCAAAAGACTTTATGATAATTTCGTGTTACTCTGATATGATATCTAACACACGACCTTATAACCACCACAATGAAAGATTCAAAGCTTATGTAAAAGCTATAACCACCCTAATTTCTGCCGTGTTTCTTCTTACACTTGTTATATTTTATGTTATTTCGTGGGCTAAGCACAACTTGCATGCGCGTACAATTTTTATGTATTCCTTATCCATGTTGGGAAGATACATATTTCTCTCAACTGCCCAATTTATTTTCTTATTTCCACAGCCTGAGTTTACGGGGATTGGTGAACGTGGTCTATTTTGTGTGATTGTTGCTATAGCAGCTCACTACTTTTATATTGCAAGTTATGTCTGGATGACGGTTTTAAACTTTGATATTTTGAATACATTTCGAAAAGTGAAATTGAGTACTAGTGGAAACAAGTCTACCATTTTTGTCAAGTACTGTGCAGTTGGATGGGGAATACCTTTAGGTTTTGTAGCATGTTTGGTAGTTCTAGATGTGGTATACAGTGATCCTTTATCAGAAGTTCCAGTGCCGAATTATGGAACGACTTCATGTTTCGTAAATACCCATTTTCGAGGACAGTTCGTTTATATTCCAATGGGAACATTGTTAATGCTTAATATTCCGTTGATGATTTGGACGCAAAATATCTTTTGTGTGGCGAGGTGTAGACAAGCTAATGAGTTGCAAGATGGAACAAGCCATAAATATAATGTGGAAAGCTATACGTACGAAATCTTAAAATATTATAATGTATTTTGTAATAAAATGTAAACTTGACCATTGACTGAGTTTTTTTAAATATAAATTACAGATTCAAATTATTTCTCAAGCTGTTTGTAGTAATGGGAGGAAGTTATTTGGTTCAGTTTTTCACTTGGTATTATCACAGTACGTGTGGAAAGAGTGAAACACCTTGGATTATAAATGTTTTTGAAATTTGTTCAAATTTATCTCCAGTTTGTCTGTTTTTTATATTTTGTACTAATCTAAGTTGTTTACAGAAATGTGTAAAAATATGTAGTGTAAATAAATGAAGACTGATAAAAACACATTTGGCGGTTGGTGTAATGAGAACGTCTTCGGAATAATAGGGTTATTTTCAATCGTATGACATAATTTGTGCATTAGTGACTACTACAGACCTCAAGGCTAATTAAATGGATGCTTATGTTATGCATGTACAACCGGAAGTACAAATCAAAATGATAAAACGGTTTTTTAACTTTAAAACTTTGTCATGAATTTGTCCTAATGATCGGGACAATTTATTACTCCATAAAGTTCTTGAAATATTAAAATTATATCAACGTTTAATACAGAATATTTTATTCATATTAAAAATTAAATACCGATAGCAAAAAATAATTATAACTAGAACACTAAACGATTAATGCATTCGTCAAACACGGTATATTCCTACCTATTGCACTTTATAATCTTTAAACAATACGGCCAACAATTCAAAACGTAAAAAAACGACATTACATTCCACCGTCATCTATTTATATCCTAAAACTACATTTGTTACAAAAATTCATCAGCACAAATAATTACATCACGATTTAATACAAACTGTTTCATTAATATTAAAAATCTAAACAGCGAAAACTAATAACCTAATTATAGCGTTTCACTTTAAAGTATACCTAATACCTTCCTTTGTCGAATACCTTACAAAAAACAAGGTTAATAATTAAAATTGTAAAAAAAAGTTTCATTCTATCTAAACTCTAAAACTAATCACCAAGTCATTAAAACATGGTTAATTTCTCCAGTTTCCATCAGGTACTTTGCCACGCCCTCGCCCTCTCCCTTTCTTTTGTCCAACATTGCCCCCGTTTTTCTTTCCAATATCTTCATTCGAAACTGCAATACTCGCAACCGCCTGGCTCCTGTGTTTCCACTCATTTTCCCTTAATTCCATCAAACTTAATAGCAAACACCTTATCCTCCCTCCATACCTTGAACCCTCCACAAATTTCTTCAAACTCCCAAACATCCCATCAATCCACTCCACATCCTCATCATCTTCTTCACCTGCTGCTCTAAACACAATCAACTGAACATCCAAAAATTCTCCGTAACAAACCATCTCCTTTGTTTCCACATTCATAAATTTGCACATAAGCAACTTATACAAGCATTCCATCTTAAGTTCATTAACAGCTCCATTAATTAGCAGCTGCATACAAGTACCCATATTTCTGGCTCTAAATACCTCCAATCTGTACAGCTCCCCAATAAATTTGATAACAGCCAAAATTCTTTCCCTTTTCAAAAAGTACTCTTGATCCGGAACACCTTCAGGTTTATCCTTACCACTTATCTTGAAAATTTCATCGATACACCGATTCACCACAATTTCTCGTATTTTCTCAAAATTTCTGGAATACGGATACTTGCTTCTA